>QVOA01009866.1:0-33686 GCA_014825685.1 Pseudomyrmex cubaensis | reverse complement strand
GCGGAGCATAGTCAAAGGCCGAAATAAGATTTTTAGCATACTTTTCAATGTACGCTATTGTTGCAGTGATATATTATAGATTAGGTTAATAATACTGCTATAATATTGTGTTATACTATCTAATATTACTGATGTATTGTAATATTACCGTGATATTTCCATAATATTACGTGCTATGTGGATTATGTAAACATTTATATATATATATATATATATAAAAGGGAGATATTTTAAATATTAATTATTAAATTACAGAAAAAATTTCTATAGCGCAAACTTAACAGGCACGAAGAGAAAAATTATTTTGTTTAACTCTCTTTTGTCGTGAACAAAAACAATCATGCTTTATCGTTATTAAAAATTTCTCAGCTCAATTGAGATGAGATCGGTTTTTAATACAATACTTCGCGGTCATGGTTTGTTGAAATATGCTTTTCATCCCCAGCGAGATAAGCCTACGGTTTTATAGCGCGAGTTTTATGAAGTCGCGCGATACGTAAAACGCGCACCGTTCGCGATATCCATCGGGCTTACGGGTAATCTTTGACATCGTTTTCATACATTGCGTGAGTCATACATTTATTCGCTAGCGTCATATAAGTAAGCAGGCTGTCTTTGTCGGAGAGCGAAAGAACTCTCGAGCTTGGAGGGGATCAAGAAACTCGACCCTTCTCACCAGGATAAAGAATCTCTAGTCTTCCATGACGTTTCGTGTTTACGCGGCTTCTTGAAGAAACAGTCGTTTCTTTTGTCAAATTAAGATATGCCTATAGAATTACGTTTAAAACTGTAAATAAAACGTTTTCTAAAGTCTTCAGAAAAAGAATTGTATAGCAATTCGCGCATTTATAAAAAATATTATACAAAAAATGTCTATTTTTAATATGTCATTATTTCGCGAAAATAATGCAATAATTGAATAGTTTTTATTATTTTTTTCTTTCAAAACGCGCGATTAGTTTTAGAAACACAATATTTGTGTCATGCTCGCCAGTTCTCGCCCCATTTTCTCCCCACTGTTTATCACTATTACACGGTAGTATAAAATATTAGGAATTTCCCGGTAAACCGCATGTCAAAAAAAAAGGACAAATTCGCGCAAAACAAATGGTTGGAGCTTTTTTCTTTTTTTTTTTCGACGAAAAATTGTCCTCGGTGTTTCGCGTAAATCGGAAGGTAGCTTGTGGACTTTTCGTGGCGCGGAGGTCCTCGGCGGATAAAGCCAACGCGATTATAAAGGAAAAGTCCTGGGGATATACTTGCGGTTTACGGAGCCGGAACGGAAGTCGACTTTATACACACTCGCTTTTGCCGCCACTCCCGCGCGCGCGCGCGCGCACACACACGGGTGGACACAATCCGATTTGAGAACTTGCATCAACTTTTCTGTTGTGTTTACATTTTTAATTCATTATATTCTCGGTGCTTCGTTAACGCGGAGAACACTAGGTTATTAATCCGCGTATCCATTGTAAAAAGGATTTCCACCAGCAACAGCGGTGTAATTAACAAATTAGTGAAGTGATAAATTCTTTTACTGTAAACGCTTAATTTCTTACAACTTTGTAATTGTTGCTTGCGAATAATTAGTCACATCTTTATTTGTCTCTGTTCTGATTCTCTGCGAATCTTTTGACATGCATATTTTCTCGCTCAAGAAGGAAAGAAAGAAAACTTCACGAAATATCTCGTCACTATTTTTTCTTTATTTCTTTACAAAGACGATATTTGTTTATCTCACAAAAGAGTCCTCTCTTCCTCACCTCTTTTCTATTCGCCTGCACGGAGTTAGGTCCATGCGCCTTCATTCGCGGAAAAAAAAAAAAGAATATTAGGTCTGCATCCTGTAAATATACATTTTTCAGTGCGTGACAACGAACTTCCGTATGTTTTCCGGCGAAGTTCTCCGTTAGGAAGATTCCCTCGGTGGGTTGAAAAGGACACGCGAAGCTCATAGCTCCTGCGCGCTCGAAGGGGTTAATATTAAGGGCGCATTTGTACGTGTCGCCTCCTCGTGCTTCCTCCTTACCCTCCTTCTCCTCCGTGGTATCCTCCTGGACTGCTGGTGACCCGATTTCCACCGATAACGACGCTGTGTAGAAGCATCTGCATAATTCAGCATTGCATGAAGTGTCCTTTTCAGCTGATACAAGCCGCTCTATCGGCTGTTTTAGTCTTCTAATACGCTTTAGAGGTCACACTAAACCCGGAATTTTCCAAAACTAAGTTCCTTCACGTACACACACCACGTGCATTATATATATATATATATATATATATATATATATATATACATACACATATATCTTGTTCAGTTTTTTATAAATAAATAAAACAAATATATATATACACACATATAACGCATGTTTATTAACAAATTTTAGTTTCTTCGCGTGGATATGTGTTTATTATGGAATCGAAAGCGCAAACATAACTTTCTCCAAAATGGATGAAAAAAAAGGTTACGTGAACTAACTTTTAATTCGCGGAACAATAATCACTGGTCGGGAAAATTGCTTAAAAATAAATTGGAAACAATTAAAAAAAAAAAAAAAAAAAAAGAACAAAAAACAATTGTCCAAAAACTGCGACCTGGTTAACCCAGAAAACAGACACTGTGTGTTTTATTAAACCACGTTGTATGTTGTAATTTATAAATCGAGCATGTTCCTAGTTCCGGGTTTTAATCGCGTAACAGTTTTTAATTTCCATTCAAATTCGAATGGATTTCACGCACACTGTGCACATTTGTTCGCATCGGGAGTTTTTCCACGGTGAAAAAAGGAGAGAAAAAAAAACAATGATGAGACATCGATAGAAAATCTCGACTTTATTCTCTGGTTGCTTAAAATAAAACGCGTTTTATATCGGAAATACTCCACTTAGGCTTGTGTGAGCTCATCCTCCATTGGCTCTGTTTTTTTCCTTGACAGAAAAGAAATAAAATTGTCTAACGAGAAAGAGAGAGAGAGAGAGAGAGAGAAGACTCGTTGCAGAAAAATGTTTTAATCGGTTAATTGTTGTCGAAGCTTCGGAGGATCTTATTAGAGCCGCCTCTCCCACAGACGCGAACAGTCCTTAAAGAACAATCCTTATCAATATGCCATTATGCGCGACGTTCCTCGTAATGACTTCTCTCGTCTTCTTTCGTTAAGAAACTGTGCAATTCATCTCTTCCCTGCGTTTCGAGTCCTACTAATTGACGACAAAGACGGGCTCCTTGGCTTCGGCCGTATCGTTACGACGGAAGGGATAAATATGAAAATAGTCCGTCTGCAATTGAAGCACGTCCTGAGTTCGTTATTACGGGCCTCTATTTAACTTTCCAGTTGCCTGCTTCGTCCTTCGGGAACAGATTCTCCTCACTAAGAACGAATGCTCATGATTTATTGTATATGTATACATAAGACAGAAATGTGTGTGTGTGTGTGTGTGTGTTTGTTGCTCGTCCTGCAATCGGTCTTACGAAAATCTCTTACAAATGGTTTGTACATTTTTATATTCTTTAAAAGAAATATATAATCATATAATGTCTTTATGTATATAAAACACAAATAAATTCGTTTTGTGTAAAATAAATCATTTAAATTAAGTACGCGTATTGAATTGTTCGGAAAGTTTGTAGCGTTTTCCAATAGGTGGCACTATAGATAGCAACATGTCGAGACATATACACGAGACATCGCATAGATATTATTAAAAACATCGAACAACACCGTATATGAGCATTTGTAAAAGCTAAATTATATAAATCGGTACAATAAGTCTTTAACGTTTTTATTTAAGAAACGCTACGTATTTTTCACACACCACAAATTTTATTTATTTATTTAAAATATGTAATTGAGTTGACAAAGATGCAAAATAAGAAAGGAAAGAGAAAAAAGCGAGAAAGAAAAATAGAAATAGATTTTGAAACATTCTATATGTGTTTTCAATAATGATTCAATTACTGCGTTGGCTATAAATTATCCTCAACTATTTCTTACGCGGTTATGTTGTGGCTGCAGCGGTAATTTTGACGCTTATCATTATGTGCAGAACGTTACATCGCGAGTGTAGCGTGTTAAAGCGGGGTTTCGCGAAGTAGTTTGGACCACAAACTCTGGATGTTCCTCGCCGGATATCTACGCGGATAAATTACAGGCTAAATTACATAATCGAGTCGGAGCTTCGCAAAGAGCGAAGCCAGAAAGTAGAGTCATAGTGTTCGTTAACCGTAAACAGTAATTGCAATTTTCAAAAAAAGTTTGTTTTTGCAATCGCTGTAATCGCTTAAAAATGTGTTTTAGCGTACAACTTTCATAAAAAAATTTTCAATCTCTGGTCAAGTCGTTATATAAAATTTTGTGCACCAAGACTCGACAGTCCTTCTCTCAAGTTTTCTGAACCTGCTGTGCACGCGTTTTATTATTGTTACGAAAAACAAATCAAGACTTGATATCACGATGCTATTAACAAACAAAACAGTAACGTGACTCGAGCCCCTAAATCAACTCGATCCCACGTGGCAGAAGACAAACGCCGGAGATCCTTCTCACCTGAGCGAGCGGGAATTCCACCCCCGACACACGTACTTAAGAATTAGCCACACCCCTTAACACTCGACCAACTTTCCTTGCTTGGCGTCGTGCTCAGTGCCGCGACCTGTTATTCCACCATCGATTCTCGTTCCCTCTCGATTTTCACCGCGGGCACGAACGCGTTCAAAATTCACCTTCTTCACATCTCTGTTTCTCGTCTCTATGCGCACGGGAGGCACACGCGCCGTGCATTATATCTATGCGAACTGTGTATGCCGTGTTGGAGGAGATATGCGAGCCGCTCTACTCGACAAGACAAACGTTTTTATTACGAAAAATCAGGAAGCGAGACGAAATCTAGGGCCGTGCGCGTGCGCTCTGTGATCGGCCCCCTTTCGGGGAGCCGCGGGAAATCTCCTCGTGTTACAAAGGGGAGGAAAAAGCGCCGAGCAATCAAGGGGGCTCCCCGTTTTCCTCGCGACGTTCACCAAACCGTACAATCCACCATACGATCTACCAGCCAGCCAATCCCTACTCTCTCTCTCTCTCTTCCTCCTCTTCTCCCCCTTCGCCCTCCTTCTCTATCTTTCTCGCTCTGCCTTTCAGCCATCAGCGCCACTCGTGGCGAGAATCCTCTCGCTCGGTCCTCTTCGTCGCTCCTCGTGTTTCCCTCCTCCAACCTCCAGCCCCTTCTCATCCGGTCCGTGTGAGAGGGTGGTTGGGGTGTTGTCGGAAGGGTGGAGGTGTCGGGCGCCAGTCGCTTCGCGGACGTTGAGCTCGAGTTTTCCGTCGTGTTTGCAAGGCTTTTTTTTTTGAAGTTCTCTCTCATTGCCTCTGTCATTCTTCATATTTCATCGATCGAGATCAGACAGTTCTCATAATACAAACATGATGATACACACACTCTCTTGATCTACGTTTTTTCCGTGATCTCTCTTCCGTGTGAGGTCATAAAAAAAAAAAAAACAAAACAAAAAAAAATTTGGACGCAAAAAAAAGGAATGATTGTTTTCGCGTGTGTATTTCACAAAAAACTTGCGTGATCAAAAGCCGGCAGTGCGTGGAAGGATGTAAAGATCTTGTGTCCTGTCTCGTGATCTCGAGGAATACTGGAAGATGCTATGTCGAGGATATTCGCAATTATGGCGAACTGCATCTTGTGACAATTTTTGGAAGGTAAGTGTGAAATCGGGTCGATCTCGATCGAGTGTGCCGCTTGCTTTAATCAGCTGAGCAAGAAATGCGTCTCGCGGATTTACTTATCTTACGATTTACTGCTTTGAACTGTTTATGCAAAGGACTCTGTGATATTAGCTAAGTTTTTTGCGCGATCCCAGATTGAGATACTTCTAACGAAAACTTAACTGGATTTTTGCGTGGAAGCTGAAAAAGTAGCTTATACTTATTTGATAGGTTGCTTGAGATTTTGAAGAGGAGCGAAAGAAAGGAAGAAAGAAACCGAAAGAGGAGGGAAGAAAGAGAAAGAAGGAGAAAGAAAGGGAGGAGTATGGTGTAAACTTAATTGCGAGTTCGGTCGGGAAGTTAAAGAGTGCTGTGAATTTGGTTAAGAAATTTAAAGAGCATGAGTTTAATTGATAGCGAATTTAATTGATAGTTAGATGATTTGAGAAATGCGGCGGCATGAATTTAATTTAATTCATACGCGAGTTTGAATAGAAATTACGAAAAAACGTGTATCCGTGTTGCGGCAAGAGGTTTTACGCGGAGAGATATGAATTTAATCACAAGTTTAAACGTACGAATCGAAAGAGCGGTTGTAGATCTAATTGTAGTTTTGCTCGCGGAAAAGGAGAGAAAAAGAAAGAGAGAGAGAGAGAGAGATGTAAATTAAAATGCTGGTCCACACCGCCGGGGGTTGAATCTAAAGAGTGTCGTAAATTTAATTGCAATAGGGCAGTTAAGCCATAGAAGCGGCATGAAATCGTGACAACGCGCAATAATTCAGCCTAGAATTTGCTGTATCCACTTAGACATGCTCGACTTCATCTCTCTCTCTCTCTCTCTCTCTCACTCTCGTGTAAAGTGGCGCGAGTACCATTATGCGGCGACCTTGTAGTCTGTTACATCAGTAATGAATCGAGTAGGCCGAGTAATGCTCGTCCGTTTTGTCGAAACTAATGGCGATGGTTACCGAGGAAGTGATAAGGAAACACAGTCTTCGCACGCACATACACACACACACACACACACGTATACACACACTGCTAGAGAGAAAGGATTTTCTCTCATAAGTTTTTGGTTCCCTCTCTCTCTTTCTCTCTCTCTCTCTCTCTCTTTTTTCTTTTTCTTGAAAATCTCTTGTACCAAACTAACAACAAGTAAATTGTATTAAGTTATAATTCCAAAAAATGACTTAAATTTTTATTTAACATACATATAGTATTCTTATACGTATAGTATTCTTTCATCCGATTATTATAATCGATTGTAAAACACTATAATCTCGATATTTTGACAATGCCGCTGTCGCAGACGTCGCGTCGCTCTTCATAATCACTGCAGGTAGTTCGTCGCTTCTTGCTTATCACGTCGTGACATAATCACCGCTCGCGTCTCGACGCCCGCAATTTCTGTTACATCACGCTTATTAATCCGCGTAAGCGCTCTGCGCCGGCTTTTTCGTCGTCGCGTTTCCGCGCGCGATTACAAGTCGGAGAGCCGCCGTTTACCCCGTCTCGCCAAATTCATCACTTGGTGCCGCGCGGAAGTCACGCAATATTCCATTCCTAGTCGTCGCGTGTCCGCCGCCACCACCACCACCATCATCACCACTTCCACCGACCTTCTCGCTCTTTCGTCTTCACTTCGCCTGGGGTTTCTTCCCTTCGGAAATCGCTCGCCGAGAGATCGACCGACGGGAGCTCTCTTGTTGGCAACGAGAAGAAGAGCAGTCGATTAAACGAAATTAATGGCTCCGCCGCGACGCCAGTCGAGGCAATTAGAGGAGAAGGATGAGGGGGCGAGGGAAAGGTGAGACGTGCTCTCGTCAATCCTCGACGATCCGGATTTGTGCCCACTTTTTTTTTTTTTTTTTATCTTTGTGGCTGAGTGTCTTTTTTTCTCCTCTTCTCTCTCAGCGAATGTTGGGTCTCGTAATGGCATCTCCGCGAAAAAACGAATATGTGTGCAAACCAAAATGTAGAAACTTGTGATATCTTGAAATTCGCGAAATTTAAGAGCTGTAGACGACATAGAAAAGTTGTATGTAAAAGAGAGAAAAAGAGAGAGAGAGAAAGAGAGAGAGAAAGATATAGATAGATTTTACTAGTAAAAGCTCGCAGATTTGCGCATAACTCGCGATCTGCACAAGATAGCGCGGACGTTAGATTTTCCGCGGAAGCTGAACGATTCACGAATATTATACGCGAAAAGACTGCGAATAGCGCAACGGCGAAATTTTGCGAAGGTTCGCGAGAACGCCGGAGGATTCGAGCTAAGGAATCTGCGGAACCCTAGAATTTCCGGAACCCACTGTTGTTTGTGCACCGACGATTCGGCTGCAGCTTATGTGCACGCGGAACCTAGAATTCGTGGTGCCTTAGATTTTCGCGAGAGCTTAGAATCCTCCGTAGAATTCGAAGAAGCTAAGATATGGACGCAATGGTAAATACCCTCTTGAAATTTAAGATTCTCGTAATTGGAAAGCCCTATGTCTACGTATGTACAGGGTAAAAGCGAATTCAAAGCGTGAAACGCGCGCGATCTATAACGGAACTTAATCTACCTTTGTTATTCACACGCGGACGACACTATTGGCGAGTAATCCATCGTGGAAACTTTTGCGATTCATAGTCACGTGGGAAACTTTCCACTTTCGCGTGAGACGTGACGGGGGGCGTATCGTGGAATCTCGCAGCTCGGATAACCCCCTTGAAAAGCACATCCCCGACGACTTCGGCGAACTTTCGTGTAGTCGGACATAAACTTTTTTTTTTCCACCTCCAGATCGTTTTACATAAATCCTCGGGATGGAGAATCTCTGTCGCGAGCGCGCGACAGTTGTCGGGCATTAACGTTGCAAAATAGAACCTGGCGTTTTCAATTCCGGCCATGGTCATTACAGTTTTCAAGCAACGGTTCAACTTTTAATGAATATCGAAACGTAATATCGAAACTTGATATCGGAATTTAATATTTAGAGTTTAAAATATATGGAAAAATCAACACGCGGTACACAATTCCAGTGGAGTAATATTTAAAAATATGAATGCGAAAAATAAATACGCGGTGCCATTTTATTATGTTTAATTAAAATAAATGGCAAAAAATGGTAAAAATTTGCAATCTCGCTTCTGTTTGTTCTTCCAACAAAATAGAATTCCTTGACGAAACGGATTTTTAATATTAGCGCGTTCGATTCGACATGTTACTTATGTAATTGTTTCGAGCGCAGGAGTGAAACGACTCGGAGGTTTGTAACCCTTAGTAACCCGAACCAGTCCGACTGCGAGCGGGGTTATCGACCAAGTGGTGGTCTGGTTTTTCGGGCCGGCGACTCGGCTGCGGGGTGTCGACTTTTTCCACTTGAATTTCCGTCGGATTTTGACACGCGCAGCTGGCTAGGTAAACAGGATTTATCGATTTCTTAGTACATTCCAGTTCTCCGAGGGCAAAATGTTGTCAAATATAATTGCTCTGCTGAATCTTCTTAAGCAAAAAGAGACTAACAGAATAATAGAAGTATTGGAAGAAATGACATATAGATTTTTATAAATACAATTTAAAAACATAAGTATTTTCAGAAAACATTTAAATCTAGAATAAAGGAATTCTCTCTCTCTCTCTCTCTCTCTCTCTCTCTCTCTCTCTCTTAAATAATCTAACATTTACAAATAATTATTGAATATCAAGTGGAAATATACGAGATAGCAGTAACAAAATTTGATCGAGCCAAAATTAATCATACCTGGGAGAGAAATGTATTCATAATAATATTCACAAACAGTAATAATTAATACTGATGGCGTGATAATGATTAACATAAACATCGATTACGAAGAGATAACTAACCGACTGTTTTGTTGTGTTAGCCAGGTTACATTAGTATTAAATTCTATTGCTTTGAAGAGATAATAATACTTTATAAACAAGTATATGTATGTTACATCGGGAATCACAACGCGTTATGGGGCTAGTTAATACGTACTTTGTCCCGTCGGGGATCGCTCTTTTTAACTCGTTCCGAACTTTCTCAGTTACGAAATCCTAAACGAGGATAACGAAAGTTGCGCAACTCCTGGAACAACTATTCCCTTTTAAGGCTGGAAGAAATCCCGGCGAGAGGAGCTTGTCGAAAGACACATCGAGATCGAAACGGGCAGAGATGGAAATCCATTTGTCGGGCCGCGGCGCGACACACCGCCATATAGCGATACTCTTTTTCTCCCGTAGAAACCCCGCGCGGAAAATACGACGCGACGTAAATATCCGTTGTTACCACCGCGCTTCTTTCACATGTAAATTTAGCAGAACGCATATAAATTGCGTTGTTACACGCATTGCCAAGAGATTTTCCTTTACACTGGCAAAAATCTCATCGATGATATCCTGACGACGCTGCTTCTCAAAGTCGCGACCCGTGTTTCATTATTGCGCGAATTATACTCATCGCGCATGCGAGCAGAATTCTCCTATATAATTGTGTGAGAAATATGTACATAAAAATATGTGTCTTTATTGATTATTGGAAAATAATAGTGTCGAATTTTTGAGTTAATTATATTTTTCTCTCAATATTTCCTGTACGATCGATGCATCGTTGAAAATAATCTGTTATTAATATCTGGCAGAAAATAATCTTTTTTTTTTTTTTTTTTTTCGATCGCGTGCAATAGTATCGAAGTCCCCGGTATAATTTTTACGCGGCCGACAACAAAGGCAAAAGAGGGAATTTGTCGGGAAGTACGAGGCAGGTGACGGAAACGCGGCCACTGTTTCCTGTATCGAACAATCGAAACGCCGCCCGCGCGCAATGTGCGTGACGAGGCCGGCGTTCAAAGGCACACGCAATTTGACGCATTGTGGAACATATGTTAAGACCGGGGTATCCCCGCATGCACAATGCGCGGTGAACTCGTTTTGCTAGTCACATGTTTACATTGACTATAAATTCTCAGAAATAAGTACGCGGGGTTTATTTGTGTGTGTGTGTATGAACACGGAAGAAATAAATGTAATAATATCCAGACGTAAAAACGTAATTAGTAAAACGATAGCAGTGCATATTTGTTCGAAATTCGGATATATACTGGCAGTAATTATGTCATGTCACAACTGTAACTGTAAACTGTGAACTTTCTTCAGTGTTTTGCACATTTCTCCGCGTTCGAATTTCATTCCCCGATATTTGCACTCCTCAATTGTTTTCGCATCATTGCGCGGAGTTGGACGGAACAATTACACGCGCATAAAAGCTGCCTTTAATTAGACACGAACTTCCGGCACAAAGCTACCATTTTTAACGAAGCTCGCTCATTGTGCGGGTTACTATCAATTACGTGGTACGTTGGCATTAATTGGTGGTCACAAGGAAGAAAAAGGAGGAAGAGTCGGGGATTATTTCTTTGGCTGTGGGATATAATCGAAATTTATTTGAAAAGTAAATTTGACGAAGAAAAGAACGAAGTTTGTTCGCGCTCAATTTTTTATTTTCACTACAAGTGTTCGAGTCGTCGAGATACGAGTATCTCGGCGGGAGAGAAGCGCGGTTGTGAAAAAGTAACGTGAATTTAGAGCGATATTTTTATGTAACAGTCGCGTAAAAGAAAGACACTTAGCGCATCGCTCATCGTACGAAGAACAGGAATACCACTCGTCGGTTACAAGCATTACGACTACTAAACGCACGTTTCTCCCCCGTAATAGTGGATATCGCCAACAATGTGATTCCTCTTTCTCTCTCTCTCTCTCTCTTTCTCTCTCGGAAGATCGCCGCCAAGAGCGTTGCGCTATTTCACGTCGATAGGATCTCGTTTATCTCCTCCCTCGAAGCCGCGCTGTAGCTGTCTCAAAGGATTAGGGATACCGAGGGTTACCTCCTTCGTGTGCTACGGGCTACAAATATTTCGGCGGAAGATAGTGTCTCGCGCGCGATTGCGGAACCAATATTCAATTTAAAAAAGGTAAGATTTGCAACGTTTTTCTCTCGCGTTTCATATATCTTGTAAAAAGACAAAAAAAAAAAAGAAAAAAGAAAAAAAGAATCTTGAGTCGAGAAGAAAAACCATCCTCTTGCAACGTACGCACGTCGCAATTAATGTATCGTGCAATAATACAATTAAAATATTGTATGCTCAATCACGATATCATATAATTATAATTTCACATTATCATATTTCATTTTCATATAACAGTTTAATGATAATTAGTGCAATTAAAATATCATGCAGTTACACATTATAATGTTCCCCATACAAAATGTACATCACTGAATTACGATTGTATACATTTATACGTATATACATATATATATATAGTGTGTATATATATATATACATATACATTGTAATATATATTTGTACTAGGTATATATATATATATATATATATACATTGTAATATGCAGCACGCATTTATGGGTTTATTGTATTATGTATAACTGTTGCACTCCTTGTGCACACGCATATATCCGTATCCGATCTAATTTTAACAATACAAATCGAATATAATAATACATCGCGCGGTTCACGTCGAAAGATAATGCAGCCGCGATCTTCCACCATTATGGGCTGTCATTATCGATGCACTTTGGCGCATCAACTTGAGTAGTCAGGTTGTTGCGGTGCGCTCCGGCACATAAATCATATGATATACTTTCTTCCCGGTGCCGACGATAACAGGACGGCTATAAATGTGAACTTAAATTCCTTTACGAGAATCCAAAAGATAAACTGGCTACGTGTCGTCTCCTCGCTTTTTCTTCTTCTTCCTCCTCCTCCTCCCCCTCCCTCTCCTCCTCTTTTTCTTCTTATTCCTCTTTTCTTTTAGTGAGGCCTGCGATACTCGATACGTCCATCGTTTTCCTTCGTCTCGATTCAGCACGCTTCGTGAAATCCTAGAACGGCGGTAATGACGAGTATTGGGTTACCCCTTTCCTTAAAACGTTTTGATCGATTCGGAACGGAAATCCCGGATTCGCTTGGAAAAAAAAAAAAAAAAAGAAGGAACCCAGACAAAAGTGGCAAAGTATACGAGAGAGACTTTGATATAAAACTGAGACCTAAGTTCTCCATTTTCATACATTTGAGAGAAAGAGAAAGAGAGGGAGGCAGAAAAGCGCACTTCCGAGAAGTAGCGAATTTTTAAAGTTTTACTATCTTCAGAGGCTTTCAATGTTTTATTTTATTTATTCTCGAGATGTTAAGTAACATATTACTATGTGGCACATTTTTAAAACGGCAACTTACTGGACTAGAAAATAAAAATGACTGTAATGTATTTGTAAATATAAAAAAACTATCATTTTCTGTTAAATTATTATAGAAATACATTTATATTTTCTGCATAGTTGCATTTGTATTTCTCGCTTATAAAACTTAAGGAGTTTCTTTATTCCGACAATTCGGTTTATTGAGCAGTTTTATTTTAAAACTGGTGTTCACGATATTATGAAAGAGAAATAGTGCACGTAAAGTTTAAAAAGAAAAACAAAAAAAAACAACGGTTTTACTCCTTCTTCTTATAGGCGCATTTGAGCCGTCGTTGCGGCCGAATATTCAGCCGGAAAATTGAAATTTTCCCGACCTAGAGTGTCTTCAACGTCTTTTCTGCCGGTCTGCTATTGTTTCTCGCGCGCACACGCTCGTTCGCTTTGCTCGCACGATTTTTAGTCGTTTGCAAAGTAACAATGTTTACAAGGGAAGGCTTTGAGAGCAAACTTCTTTCGTGTCTTCCGTCAAAGAGAGCATAAAGCGATCCGGCGACCCGCGCGCGACATAATATTTGCTGCCCTTTTGTCCAATGGAAATCACTTCCGCCCTTTGCCTCTTCCCAAAAGAGAACGAGACATTAAATATTCTTCGGGTGATGCGCGCTTCCACTTTGACTGTCTTCTAAACGGGGAATTCATCTCCGGTCGTCAACGTTTAACATGAATCGAATCTCAATAGCTCGAGTTCCTCCGCGCTACTGCGGAAATTGTTTAAATAAGAGTCGGACGATCAGAAAAAAAAAAAAAAGAGCGCTGCTGAATGATCGTTACGAAACATACATAAACAAAACTTCCACGGGAACGCTACATTTTATTGCGGCGTGTATAGTACGTAACCGGCTAACTTCATTCGGTGCTCGAATTGCGAGGCAAAATAGTATTTTTGTCTCTTGGCTCCGCTGTGGCACGACCGTCCAATTAATCACGACACGCGAATTTTGAATCGATGCTTATTTGATTTTTCATTGCGAAAACTGTCGCTGCAGTCGCGCGTTTCGCCGGTTTTTGGCGCGGCGTTCCGTGAAAAGTTTCGAGATTCCAATTTTCCAACGTCGAGCAATTTCAATTGGGATGGAAGTCAGCGCAAATTTAGCCTATTGTCTACTTTTCTGCGAACTTAAGTGAATACATAATGCTTTGGTTGAAAGAGCAATTTGTTCACCAGTGGACGCGCCTTTCTTGTGAAAGAGCAAAGCTCTTTTCCGAGACTCCTTTCCCCAACTCGCAAAGCTTTTGACACTTTGGCCTCGTATTTACAATGCTTTGTATTACAAATACTTGTAATCAAAAATTTGTCAACGGGACTGAACGCGAAAATACGAACGAAAACGCTAAATTGACAATGAAACAATTTTTCGATGAGAACAAATTATTTCTACGACAGGGGAAAACGCGACGCCCTTTACGGGTTTACAACTATACGTAATCCAATAATCCGTCCGATATTACGAGTGCTTGGAGTATCCTCCCTCAGGAGACACAAAATAGCCGTTATCAGGAGCGCAATTACGAGCGCGAATCTCGAGATGATTCGCATAATGGTCCCGAGCTCCGTGCGTATCTTTGAGAACGGAGCTTGTGGCTGTGCGATGTTTTGATAACGTTAATACACTTTGTTTATAACACACATGTGGCTTTGTAGCAAAAAATCACAAGCTATATGTTATTTCTATCACGCGCGCGTTAGTCGTAATAATATGTATATAAAAATTATAATGTGAAAAAATAATCGATATTTTACAAAAAACAATAATTTTTAATCTAACAATAATATGTTAAACATTCTCAATTACGAGATATATTGCGCGAATTTCAACGGAGAATCATGGCGGTAGAGAATCGAACGAGGAATAATCGAAAGATAAAAGTCGCTTTGTAAAACGGAGCGGGCTCCACCTTTTTCACGGCTGGCGACACTTTACGACGACGAAACTTTAAACACTTTCGAGAGTCGCGAGATCTTTCAAGAAAGATCCTTCATAAGACGCTTTGAGAGAGCGGAAGGAGGGCAACGAGTGGATTATCGATGTTAATTAAGAGTACAGGTGTCTCTGGCAGTGCTCGACCTTAAAAATAAATCGGCGTTCGCTGAGTTATTCCCAAGAAAGTATAATGTTTTAAATTAGTGAGGAATTTAGAAGCCTTAACGTTAATTAGTCATCAAGTCAGCGTTCGTGACTTCGCTGTCGACTGTAAAAATAAATTTCTTCTATTTCGAGAATTAGTAAATGCTTGGCGTACACATGAAGACATAAATAAACATATAAGTGCTTTGAAGATTTAATTAAAAATATTTTAATTACATTGATAGTTTCCTAAATGCACTTCTCGTGTAGGTACTTTTTGTTTAAATTTAATACATTTATGGAAAATGTCTACACGTGTGCGCAACAAAGATTAATTCTGTTTTTATTTATGTATTTTTTTTAGGAGAAGAATATTACATTTTCTTTGTTTTTACCATAGTTTCGCATACGCTACATCGAGTTTTGATTTTGGGATTTGAATTACCTCTCGATTGACCACTGATGTTGAGCTGCTTTCGGTAATAAATTATTCCGGACATCGTGACCGGATAAATAATTCCGTACGACCGAGTTCGAGGCATATCGATCGCTGCGGCTACGGGGAAATGGAAATTCGCGAAAAATGTATGTTCCTGGGCAAAATCAGCGATACGTTGTGCGGGTTCCATATTTTTCTCTGACGTCGCTTATTGCGTACATTAATAACATTCTGGCGATCGTGTGTCGGGAGGACATCAATCTCGTTGACGTATTTTGGCGAGAAAACCTTTTCTCAGTATCCGATTTTTGAATTTTTAATCCTGGATTTTTAGAAGCTTTTTTTTCTGACAATAAATATACATCTACGTCTCTTTCTCTTCTTTCTCTTCTTTCTTTCTTTCTTTCCTTTCTTTTTGTGTACAGATATGATATGTGTGCGCGTTCTCATTTTTTAAATAAAGATATTAAATACGTACTTAACAGTCATTTATTCCGACAACAATGTCGATCTTGCAAATAGTTGGCGAAATTTTCGTGCGCAATTTTCTTTACTCCTTAAACCTTTCAGACGATCGAAACAGATGGTCCACTTTACTTAACACCTCCGGAATGAAAGTAACCGCCGTTTTACTCCGTAAAGGAGAATCGCTTGAGGTAGAAAGATGGCGACGGGGGATTACCGTGCGCGCCGATAAGAAAAAATAACAAAAAGCGCGAGACACGCGAGGAAACGGAAGTAATATATCGAGCATAATTTCGTGATAACGTATATACCGTGTCTTCGGAAAAAGAAAAACCACAAATGCAAATATATATATAACCGCCGTGAATATAGTTGTTGAAGTACCCACAATAATTTTTAACACATATATATGTGTTATAAATGTCTAATTTTCAACGAAATAAAAATTTATAGTTTTGCGTAACGTTCGGTTATTGATACTTTATGGTAGTTTTAAAGGGAAATACTCTTTTATTGATCACAGCGAAACTAGAACGCATCTTTATTTATACTTTGGACCTTCTTGTTCAAGACATAAAAGACGATAGTATCAAATAAACCTCTCTCTTTCTCTCTTTCTTGAAAGGCGCTTAATTGTCGGCACTTTCGTTCCCGAGTGAATCTGCGTGTTGTTTAGATTCGCGAGTTTTCGTTTGCAAAAAATCTTACTTACGGCCAAAGATGACGATAGGTGTGTTTTTTCATCCTGCAACTGAAAAAATCATTTGCATATGCACACTTCGCGCATAGATCTTCACAACCCGCTCTTAAAATATTCCGTCTCCGTATCTCCGCTCGAAGTATTTCTTTGAGCGCCGGCGGCGCCTCGTGGCTTCTCCAACGAATTACCAACGGCGGTATGAAAATCACCGCACTCGATGCTTCTCTAAATTGCAAAACAGCCCGCATAAGTAGCGAAAGGAAGCTGAGTGCACGTGCGCACCCGAGTCCGTATATACACATATATATACATATATATATATGTATATATGTATATATATATAAATATATATACACACACACACACATATACATATATATATATATATATATATTATATGTACTTCACGTGGCGCGCCTACCTATTTTTCCCGCTACCAGATATATATGCGCTCCCGTGCCGCGGAAATATCCGTGCGCATTCGTCGTACTTGTAGTAATTTGCAGGTGCGCCTAGGTAATTAGTCGCGAAATAATTTGCGCCGCTGCAGCGACTCGGGAACGGTCTTTCTCCAACGTGCCGGCGCAAATATCATGGGACTCCAATTTGCTTTTTGGACTCGAAAGAGAGTCAAAAGTCTAGAGAATCTAAGAAAGAAAAAAAAGGTTATACGAAAAGGATTTATGCCAAAGGATCAGTATTCACCGCGTTAAGCATCTAAAGAGGCACTACCGGTGTCTTCTTGTATCGTGGGATTATATGGATTATAACGACTCGTAGAGACGAGTTATCTCCATTTTCTCGCGCGCGCGCTCGATATATTCACGCGGAAATCCCGACGATAAAACGGCGGCGCATCCCTAATGAGAGAGAAAAAAAAAGGGGGAACGACGACACGACCATATTTGCACATTTTAATATTTACCCGACGGACGTGATTGAAGTCCCTTCTCTCCCGCGTCCCGCCTAATGCGCGACGTAATGATTAATATTCGATTATTCCCCGACGTGTTTCAATCGCCGGGTGATCTTGCGTTTCTTTTTTTGATCACCCGCGACAACAAAGTCGCGCGGAATAAGAAGCAAAAGTCATCTCCACTGGGGCGGGAAGAGAAATCTTTTTTTTTCTCGGTGTAATCAAGCGCGCGTTACGCAAAAATTGCAAAAAAAACATGACTTTCAGCCAGATACATACACACGAATGTCATTAAATGTTTTGCATAAATACGCGAGTTCGAAGGTTCATTGAGATTTTCCCGAGAAATAAATCCCCAACGATGGAGCGTTAAATTGTTTTTTCAGTTTCGAGAACAATATAATATAATTTAGTCCAATATGTATAATTTAGTCCCTAGCTGTTGTTCGTAATTGCAATTGATAAGTAATTTCAGCTTTTAAGTATTGATATTGAATTTTGCGACAGCCAAAATAATAATGGCGCGCGTTGCGCGAAATAACATGTAAATTTCCAATAATCGTTACTTTAATCCCTCGGATATTATTATATATTTCGAGCAGACGCGATATTTTACACAGCATTAAACCATGTGTGGTAAAGCGACGAAAGCTTTGGCGAGATGAAGAGAGAAATGCGCTTCTTCGTCGGTCTTATGGTGCTCGTCTGTTCGCATCCTGGCAGTCCTGCGATAACATCCGGCGTGTCCTTATTGACTAGGCGGCCAATAATTCGTGGGGTTCGGCGACCCGTGTAAAATAGGTTGCTACCGCTATAGATGACGCCATTGCTTACGTACTGGGTGTCCTGAAACTATAGTGCCTGATAATAGCACGATCGCAGAGCTTCCGCGTAAAGTTCCCCGTTGAAGATTAATGCCAACCTCTAAGTACGTATATCCCGCGACTAAGTGGCTTCTGAATATTAGCTGCATTAATCAACAGATGAGTTTGCGACCCAGCGTTTCTACTCGTCCGTTACATTTTGCAAAAAAAAATAATCCTTTATTCTTTTCAAGCCACGAAAATCCCCCGAAAAAAGAAAAAGTGAATATGCAGAATCCGTAATAATCGAAATATTCGAGGCAGTAATTACTAATTAGTAATTAGTAAAAAGAAAAACCATCATGAAAATTTTCACATTCTCATTCGTAAAGAAACACGTCGAAATCGTAAAGGATATTCACGCGGAAGAGTAAAGATCGCAAAATTATGTGAGCGGATGGGAAATTCAAGCTGACGTGTTGTCAATGCTCTTCATGTAATAGCGACGTGGCGGCGATTCCCGAGTAAGATGTTCCGTCGAGAGGGAGTTGCGAATCTCACGTGTATCTCCTGTGTATTTGTGCTGCAGTTAGAGACTTGTCGAGCGCGAAACGCGCGCGAGCCGTGATCGAGCGCATTGAGACGTTTCGGGACACATCCGCGACCGAGGACTACATTTAACAGACGTG
Organism: Pseudomyrmex cubaensis; assembly: GCA_014825685.1. Taxonomy (NCBI): domain Eukaryota; kingdom Metazoa; phylum Arthropoda; class Insecta; order Hymenoptera; family Formicidae; genus Pseudomyrmex; species Pseudomyrmex cubaensis. The sequence goes on along the minus strand of QVOA01009866.1, from coordinate 14,637 downwards.
AAACAGATACTCCGCCAAATTCGCCGATAACGTACAAACGCCTCGCGATAAACAGAGCGTGCCACTTCCGGGCACGTAGGTATCGATTCATAGTAACTCGCGCTAGAAGCCCTATTAGCTGCGAATGACAGCGCTTTCCTGTGTTAAATGCCCCGATTTGATTTATTGCAGAGTTTTATTGTATTTCACAAAAAATCTCTATCTTGAACGAGAACGTTGTGTAAATTTTACATATCTAAACTAGGCAACTTTTTAAATACTTTTTAAATTATTTTACAAAAGGTTATTTTGTGCCACAATATGTATGCGCGCGCGCGCGTCGTTTGCCAATGTCAGACCTAAAAAAAAAAGTTCTCTTTATTTTCGGTTTTATCGCTTCGAGTGTACCGGGATAATTAACAGGAAAAGCAGGTCGATTCTCTCAGTGGGCTGATGACTCTAAGGGTAAGACAAATTATCTCACGCGAGGTATCTCGACAGTGGCTTTCAGGATAATCGATTAAACCGACGTAGATAGGAAAATTCAGAGCTCGGCCTATTTTCAACGCTAACAAAATTGGCGTGTGGAGTCGGTTAGTGTTTTGCTTATCAGATTCGTCAAATCCATTTGTGTGTAAGTTGTGTACACGACGAAGCAAGAATATCGGATGGTTCTTTTTCTTTTTTTTTTTTTTTAGAAAAAAGCCAACTTTTTTGAAAAAGTTATATTTTTCTTTATTAGCTTGGAGATGTGGCAGCGACGCACGTACAAATGAGTTTTAAATTCTGGAATTATCAGCTTTAGTCTTTCGCTAAAATCCGTGGACTTTCGAAACCATGATTTCTCTCAAATTGTACAGAATCGTTAGGTTCTGAAGCATCCAGTATAATGGAATCGCGGAATCTTGGCAAATACGATCGAGCAAAGCATTCAGGAACATCGGAGACATTTCCGTGCGCGTTGCATCCTAGGATTCTATTTAGTAGAGATTTACCGAAATCGTGGATAACTGAGTAACGGTCTGAAACAGTCCTATTGTTTCGCTAGAGCCATGTTGCAGCAGCGAGCAACGATTGTTCTATGCGATTTCCTCAGTTTCTGCTAATCGAGATTACATGTAGCCAATAAGTATAAAACAGTTCTGCGAGTTTGCGCGCAAATCATTCACGTCCGACGTGTGATTGTACGGAATAAAGCGATCGGAGATATAAAGACGCTCTTAATTACATCAAGATTCTTTGATTTAATTTCTAAAGTAAAGAACGCACAGTGAGTAATTTTACACAATTGCTGAGTTAATTAACGTGTGTGAAAATTTATATCATCCATGAATTAAATATATTTAAGCTCTTTGCAAGAGAGAAAATACACATATACTATTGTACACATCGTCTGTATTTGAATACCGAGCGAAATTTTTCTTCGGCGAATTATCAAAGGCCCAATTGCATGTCGGTAACTTGGCCGATTCTAACTCGATTTGCTCTGTTTAACCCCTGGGGTTCGCGTGCAGCGCTTCATCGTGCAAAATACATTTCAACAATTTATTCGCTCCGATTGACCGAATCCCAGCTGCATCGTAGCATATATATACGAGTGCGTTATACACCGTCGCTCGATCCGAACTTGGTTTAATAACGACCATGGTTGTTTCTGACCAACCAATTAGAGGTTGGCCGAAACGCTTGCTCGCAAAATCTTGCACGTTCCTACGTTTGTCAACGTATTCCAATCGTGTGTCGCAACATTAACACATCATTGAATGCAGTAATCTTTTTTGTATATTATAAACAAAAAACAGATATGTATAATTGTAGAATTTTATTCCTTTTCTTAATATGTGTGAAATTCGGTCAATAAAAATGCTTATCGTATTTGACGGAAAATTGCGCGTAACGGTTATTGCGTTTTACACATTTCACTGTACATACAGATACACATTTTAAACGACCGCGTCCGTAACAACGTCATAAATATAAATGCGTTTAAGGGAGAAATCCTTTTAGGATCAGCATTGGTGATAACTCGTCGGTCTGATAACGATCGACGGCGGCAACGATTATCAATCGACTATCCCGCGGCCCGGGAAATTCCAGATAGTACGACGGATTGTCCTCCCGGGAGTTTCGGGAGTCGCAGCCTCATTGTGGTCGTTTCTAGTTTCGGTTCGGAACAATGTCGAACAACGACGGAACTGTTCGCGGGGAAACTCGTCGCCGCGTTCTCCGAACTCGGAGGAACGAATTCGCGAGGTCTTGCGCAGCGAGGGAAGATCTTTCCCATCCTCCAGCGACGCCGCGCCGTGTAAAATTCCTGTCGTTTTGTCAGAACTGACCGGTTTTGTTTTTTTTCTTTCTTTTCATAAAGCGGAATCTTTGGATTCGCGGGAAAAACAATCACGCTCACGAACTCTTTGCCAACTTTGCAACTAGAAAACTAGAAAACTTGATCTTGCGCTTACAATTACTCTTGACGAGATTGCGATTTAATATTATAATCTTCGAAATACGTATTAACGTAACTAGATTGATAATCTTTTTTTTTTTAATTTTCACGATTTAAATTAATTTAATTATGAAGATAATAATAAGAAGACAAACAAGGTCAATATCAAGCCAAAAAACAATTGACTTTGTACATCGATGTGTCGACTCACTTTACAACATTTCAACTCCCATAGACAATCTTGTTGGTCTCTTTTTATGTAACGTATGACTTTTCTTTTTACAATTGGAGCGCACGTCCTACGAGAAGATTTAAGTCAACTTCGCATCTACAATCTCAATTTTAGTTTTTGTATTTTTGTAATTTTTTTCTTTATTTATATGTAATCCGATCGCGACCGAAGAAGACTCATGTAAGAATTCGAAACGAGTTTCGCAAATTTAATATTTAGCGCTATTGTAACCATTTATATTTAAATAGTTTATATTTAAATAGTTGTTCAACTGTTTTTGGCTCGATATTGACCTTGTTTTTTTTCTTATTATTATGTAAGATATCGGCTGCGCGGCAGCGCTACATAACAGAGGCGTAGCGATCGGCGCGCTTGCGGATCGTTATAATAACGATCAAAACCACGTGATGCTCCGGAAGTCACATGGCGTTGATGAATATTCTGGAGCACTCGAGAAGTTTCGAGGTACCGTGGATTTTCCGCCCGGGAATCCATCGAACATCTTGTTCGGAGCAGCGACCGGTACGGACGCTGAAGAGTCGCGTTGTTTCGAGCCGTGCCGAGTATTTTGTCGTCGTGTCGGTCTGATGGTATAAACCAGTCAAAGCGCAGCAGTCTGCATGTCTTTGTGTAAAGCGAAATCAAGTGAGAAGTGTGTAATAAAGATTGTTAATAATCGTCGAAAGTGTCGTTATGTGACTACCTGTGTGATCGTCGTCGCACGGTGTGATCATCGTCAGTGAAAAGTCGTGCCGAACAAAAAGCCCAAGTCGAGTCGAAGGTCGTGGCTGTTGTCGTCGTCGTATTCAACCAAGAGTTGAAAGTCGTTGAAAACATTTTCGAATATATTTTCGGTTATATCGGTATAATTTATCTTACAATTATTTACATAACGAGCGTCTATTTTCTCATTTTGTTAATTATGAAGTATTAATTTGATAGATTAATTTACGAAATACATCTTTTGAGCAAGTATGTACGTAAAGACACACACACACACACACATATGTAGATATACATATATATATTTAATCTGGAAGGAAGGATATTTCTGTACTTGGAGCAAAGTTCAATATTATCCTGTGGCACGAGCAGCATAGGGCTCCGGGCGACCTATCGATACCTATCTCTTCCGAGAGTTAAGGGAGCTTTCCAGGTGCCGCAAAGCCGATTATTTGCTTCATCTATAATATTCCTCCGATCCTCCAGCATGCATGTAAACTCGTCTACATATCAACGACTGTAGGCGGTGTCTAACATAGTCGTTTAATCGTTCTTATAACACGTTTTTTTTTTGCCATTCGTCTTGTTTCTCTCGAGACTTTCCTTCGCGATAAATAATTTACGCTAAATGTGTAGAGCTTTGTTTGTTTATCGGATGGACACAAACGCGTGCTCGCGCTCGACTCGCAATCGAAATGCCGTATTTAGCGTTAAATATGCGCGCCCGCGTTGGACGGAAATTCGTGCTCTCGAATGAAATCCTGATGCGAAATGAAAACATTGCAACGCCGTTGAGTGGCTCTCTCACGCGCGCGAGAGAATTCAGTCCCTTTTTCCCTGACTGGCAAAATGTCGATCACAAAATAATAGAGCCGTGTGCATGACTGATGGCGGAAACGTGGCTTCCGGTAAACGATTCTCGCCGAAAGCCACGCGCTTTCTGATCCCGAGAGTGCGAGCGAGCGAGCGAGCGAGCGAACAAACGGACGGACGGACGAGCGAGCGAGCAAAATCTCGTCTCGTGTGTTTTTCCGATTAATTCGTCGAAAAGCGCGCTTTGCTCTCCGATTGCGACAGTGCGCGAAAAATCTCGACGTGTACTTTTCCGATTAATTCGGAATAAAAAAATGCATTTTGAGACGTTTTATGGTTCATAATAGATCGACGTGATGCGCAAATTTCCCTCCTCGTCATTTCCGTGATGTGACTGTCGGAATAAACCGTGTTATTTAAATAAAAAAATCAGATAAAGAGTTCATCTTTATGTACATATGCGAAATGAGCATTAGATTTAAGTGGAAGATACGCGTGGTAGATAAAAAGCAAGTTTTTCCATACTGGATGAAATTTATTTGAAATTAAAAATGTGACGTGACCGCGGCCGGCGGCAGCAACCTTTGAATATTTCATTGAGTTTATTAAAGCTAAGAGATTTCTCGTGTGCGTTAATTATGGCAAATGCGTTATCACTGTTATAATGATGCGCTTTTTGCCGCCAGCCGGATCGTATTTCCCAACCCAAGTCAATTCGTGCATCAAACGTATAATCGGCTGTTATAGTGCACGTGCTAATGTCAGCTAACATCGCCGAATACGTTCACGACCGCGAATGCAAATTTTAATCACTGCGCGGAACGACATTACCGATAAATAATGTTAATGCTAATTTTTACTTGTCAAAATGCGTCCGTTGCAGATCCTGATCGGATCGCTGAATATTAATGAAGCAAAAGTCAGCGGAAATGTCATTCACAATAATTAGCATAGTTTATTTTCAACGCGCGAGTTGAAACGCGCGCGTCGCGCGAAATTCGCCGAGAATATTTTTATTGTTGCTGCGCACGCGAGCGAACGCGGTCAAGCAAACGTGGAGCAATAAAAAAAAAAAAAAAGTAATGTCTAATATTTTGAAAGTTTCACGGGTAGTTGAATTTGTTTCAGAAGAGCGTACACACACATACATACACACACATGTACACACGCACACGTGTTACAAAAGCGAGCAGAATTGTCGCGAAATCGAACGTCATTGTAATTTCGAATTTCCGTGCGATACTGTATTAAACTACGCTCGAATCGGCAGTTGCGTGTTTAATGAAATTTAACGAAACGAACCGAGTTATTGTCGTAATATCTCGTTCGCGAGATATAGTGACTTGCATCGGAAATTTTCGAATTTCCATAATATAAACCCGGAGCCGCGCCGCTTGCCGAAAACACATTTGCTCGCGATTGTCTTTTTTTTTTTGTTTTGTTTTTTTTTGTTCGCGGACGAGCGAAAAAAATATATTCCCAGGACGACGGTATACGGTGTGCAGCCTGGTAAGACGTCACGGGGGAATACGGGCGTAGTTAGACAGAGTTTCCAGAGGTTTCGCTGGGAATTCGCGGTCGCGATTATTTTTCGCAAGCTCGAATAACAGCTTTCACGTAGTCTGGGAAATATTTAAATCACAATCATTTCGTCCGGCGAATTACATCTCGCCGCGATGAGCCGAATTTAACATGCAAATGAGTTCTATTATCTTAATTATCTTGCTTTTGTAATATTTCTGGTCTGGCGTTCAACAAAGCGGATTCGCTCTCATGAGATGGAAGTTTGATTACTCGCTTAAAGTTGCAATAAATGCGCCACAATAACACATTTAAAAAATAGGGTGACTGTATTACTGCGGACGCGTTACGTCGCAATACGACGGAAAGCTGCTTACGACGAGTAAACAAAAAAAATAAAAAAATAAAAAAAATAAAATGCACACGAAACATGACACATGTCCGTTTCGTATTAAAAAACGTGTGCGCCATGTATTCGGGAAATAGGATATTCCGATGCAAAACACCTCCGAGATCCGTAAAACGTATTGCATTTCGTTAAAGATGAAATTAATGGTTGTCAATCTTATACGTGATCGTTTTCCGATACGCTCGTTATCGTAGTTTCGAAAGTAAAAGATTACACGAGGCACCGCAAAAGAAAGATCGGTAAGAAGATCTGTTCCGCGCGATATATCTCGTCGACGTTGAGTTTGCGTTGGATTTACGAAATTTAATTCGCATAAAATAAGTTCAATCTCGGGTTTTCTCAAAGAGGGAGTTAATTCCGGCGACGCTTCGGCGAAGCTAATAGTCCTTTTTGCCCGTCGCGCGCGCACAAGAAACTCGATCGATCGATCGTCAGAGAAAATGAGAAATTTACGCGCGGTAGCGCGGGAGTTTGTAAGCAATATCCGCGTTCCGATGCCAAGCAATTAAACTTTCATCGATCCACAGCTCATTCGCCGATGCTGTCAAACCGACTTTTTTCTTCTCTCTCTCTCTCTCTCTCTCTCTCTTTCTCTCTCTCTTTTTCAGTCACTCACACATACACGCACATACACGCACTGTCGCATGCGCGTTGTCCGCTTGCTCGAAAATTTCATATTTGAAGTATAGTGATCGGGAGGCGACTATCGGTCGCCTAAAGCTTTCGCATCCGCGTTTCATCCTCTCCTATCGTCGGGCATAAATTTGTCCGAGTGATTTGTCGGCGGCCCGCCGTTCGTTTTCGGCCGTTTATTTCGCAAATGCTCGCGTTTCATCGAAACGCGAGCCGCAACGCGAATGTCTCGCCGGGATTTAATCCTGTGTGCGTGCGACCGTCGAGCGTTCCCTGCCAAAACAGCGAGAAAAACACAAAAGCTTGTTTACACGGTTCAATTTTGGAGATTGTAATTTTTCTGTTTAATCATTCAAAATATATACGAAAAAGTTATTGTATATAGTTTTAAAAATTCCGCCAATTTTCGATGTCAATTTTCGACGTCCGACGGAGAAAAAAATCTAGACGAGTCCAGGAGACAACTTCGATGACGCGAAATTTCAATTTGTTCACTTTGCGTGATTTATTCGGAATAACTGTCAGGTGTGAACTGCATGTAAAATTCAGAGTTTGATAAATGCAAAGACTTTGAAATGTGACTGTGCCGGTATCGGATTTTCGATTTTAATAAAGGAAATAGGAACGATAATTGGATTATTATTGACGCGGCTGCGATGAGAATTTAATTAGCTTAAGTAAAGTATTCGTTGGCGTAGCCAATTGCCGCGAAAATGTTCAATGACCTGAAAATATATATATCTATCGAGCTAGCTGTCACGATTAATCAATTTCGAGAAAATATATATTTACCGAACGTAACCGGGCTTAATTTATCTTACGCAAAATATTGTCATGTCTGATTAATTTATGTGAAACTGTGTTATATCGGGTTCTTTAAGTAATTGAATATAATTCAAGTTGGAGGGAAAAACACAAGAAACGTATATATTCCAATGAAACTTTTATAATTTGTCAGAGAGTTGTGATATTTCTACACGAGCGCCGAAGAGAGAAAGAATAATTATGAAAATTTTTGTTTTCTGAAAAAATATTTCTCCTGTTTTTGCACACTATCGAATAAAAACCGTTGAAAGATAATTTGTTTTAAAAAAGTATAAAAAACATCCAACCAAGTTAATGAGCAATTTACACTCACTTAACTAAATCCTAGATTTAAAAGCTTCACTTCTCGCCGAATTCGGCGCCATTATCAGTGCGCGCACGTGCACACACAGTGATTTACAACGATCCATCTCGTCGACTCTAAATCGAGCGCGGTCCAATAAAGCAGGACGCGCCGCGCGTCGTGCGAATATCTTCTTTTTGTTTTTCTTTTTTTTTATTTTTTTTATTTTATCGCTCACCGCGCGCGATCGAGCATTTTCGAATCGCCAGGATAAAACAGCCTTCGAATTGGCCGTTTCGCCTCAGCATTTCGATGCGACGGTTTCGCCGTTACGGAATTACTTGGTAAAAAATCGCTTCACGGACGATCGCGGGCGGACGAGCGGGCGGGCGGGCGGCGTCTGCCTGGCGTAATCGAGTTCTCTCCGAGTTGCGATCGACCGGAAACGGGACGATAAGAGCGGGATGGAACGGTGTCACTCGTCGTCGTGGATGCGCATATCTTAACTCGCGAACAACAATTTGTTCCAATGGAGGTCGAAGCGCAATTCGCCTCACGTATCCCATCGCGCGCGTTTGTGATTAGGAATGCTAACTACGGCACGACACTACGCGTCCCGAGAGAAACTCTATATCGCGAGGCGTTTGCATCATCCATTTTAAAACCGAAGAAAAATTGCGCATAACAAAGGATTGCCGTTGACGCGTGTTTGTTCGTCGACGCGAGTTTGTGGGCGTTTTTTTTTTTTTGGTTCAATTTTTGTATGTACATGCATTTCAAATAATAATTCGCGACATTTGTATTTCGCGACAACGTTTGAACATGAATTCTAAATTGCTGTTTTCTAAATAAAAGCAGTTTTTTTGTTTTACAATGTTCCAAAACAAATACACGTATTGTGCATTGGACCGCAGTTAACTCTTCTGCGTGTCCTCTCTCGCTTCATATGTACATAAAAATCTAAATTCATCGAATTCGCGTCAATCGCGGATACAGAGCGAGAGCGAGCGGCTGCGGCACGCGCGCTCTCTGCCTGCCGCCGGTCTCCCGCATATCCGGGATTGCGGCAAATCGACGAAACTCAATCGATGTCGGATAAACAAGGGCTGCAGTCAATTTGCCGCGAAAATACATCCGACGGGAATGAGAATATCACAAGAGTGGGAGGAAAAGGGAGGGAAAGGGGAAAAAAGAAAAGGGATGAATCTCTCCACTGTGCGAGTTTTATCCCAGTGTCTGCTGACTCCGGGTTCTTTCTTGCAGAAATTCCGGATACGTTCCGCTGCCACGGCAGTATCGATTATTATATACGTTGGGCGAATAGGCCGGATCGAAGTTTACCGATTCTATATAGTTAAGATCGTTTCTTTTCTTCATTTTTCCCATCCCGTGAAGGAGAAATCGGGAAGAGAGAAAACCAGAAGAAAAGAACGGCGGATTACAGGGAGACAAAATCCTCGCCGGGGAATCTCCGTCGCAGAAATCGTGAAGGAGAAATCCTCGGTACACGCTGTGTATTCGCTTCTTTCTTCTTTCTCCCGCCTGGGAGCCGCGAGAGTTCTTATCCTCACAATAAATCCGCGTTATCAATTATGTGAGACTTAACTCGCCGAAATTGTCCGATATAAGAGTTCCGATGACGTACTCGAGCGTCCCGGGCGGCACATCGATCAATAAACCTTTCCTTGAAGCGTAGAAGCAACTTATTTCCACAGTCGGGGCGGCAATTAATAATCGGACGTTTTTAATTATCGCCGCCCGTTCTCTTTGCCAAGTATTAATCCGATAGCCTGCAATATTTTCACCGGCTTTTCCACGAGTAATTGCGTATCCATCGAATCCTACGGACGTTGAAGGAGGATGAGAGGCTAGCGTTATTATCGACATTAGTCCGCGAACGAATGATATAATGTCTGGAAGTGGGATCGCGAATGAAATGCGGGGATTGCTTTGATCCATCATCTGGATGAAGCATGGCGGTCCGGTCGATTCGACAGAGAGACGCAATGCCCCGATAGTTGATGAATCCGAGGATTTCACGGCGCACGTATGACTGCCTCCTCTCATCGCTGATTATCGCTGCGCGCCGCCAATAATGCGAAACCATCGACTTTATTCACTGTATGTGCATACACACACACGTGAATCGAAAGATCACGACTGCAAAGATCTATTCAAACGCAGCACGATTCTTAATTATCGTATAGAGACACGAGTTTCATTTTTTTAAAAATATGTGTGTGAGCAGATTTTGATTTACTTTATACAGAATACCAACAACTACCTTGTTTCCCTTTATCAGCAGATTTTCGATGTAATTCTGAGACAAAAATCCTAATACCAAAATGTCGAGGCTATAAAAGTTTTTGAGTTATAGACATGCAAAGGTAACGAATCAGATCGCCTGAATTGACAAAAGAGGAACGACATTGCAGTTTGCGTCTCTATTGTACCGCACCTGAGCGTACAAATTTAACGCGATTTGATTCGTTATTTTTAAATCTTTATAACTTAAAAAATATTATAGCCTCGACATTTTGGCACCTATTATATTTTTTTGTCTCAGAATGATCTCGGGAATCTGCTAGTAAAAGGGAATACGGTAGTTGTGGGACACCCTGTATATATTAATATATTTATAATAATAATAATATATGATATAAAATAACAAGAGATTAATGTCAGTATAAAAATGTCTCTTCTTTTTTAAAAGAAGGAATTTTCTTCCTTCTTTTCTGACTAATATTAGAAAACAGGAATTTCTAGTCCTTGTCACGTCGCAAATTCGATCGCGGGGCAGAAGGAAAATGTAGGAAGACAGAACGCTCGGGAACTTGAGAAAAGAGAGGAAGAGGAAAGAGGGAGAAAGAAAGAGGGAGAGAGAGAGAGAGAAAGGAAAGGATCCCTTTTCTCGCGGCGTTATCGTCCTCGCCTACGCGTCACGATTCTTGGCAACATCGGCCACTCTTAAGGATCCTCAAACGGTCCTCGCGGAGCGAGGAAACGTCAGGCCGTCTCGTCATCCGAGGTTCTCTCTTGGACCCGATTCAACGGTCTGGCTTCGGTCCAACCATGTTAATGGTCTCCTATCTCGAACGACTTTGAAATTGCAGTGCCTAATTCAATGTCCGTTCGTGTCCGTTCGGCGTACAATTCTCGGTTGAGATAAGTCCTCCGGATTTATGAAACATTCGCTATTGTCGCGTCTTCAAAACCGCGTTATGTGACTCTGGAGAAATGCGAATTCTGTGTTTGCTAGTGTTGTTCTCAAGACTGAGAGATGTCATACTTCCGTTTACAGACTGTAAATCAACTTTATCTCCGCTTATAACATAGAAATTGCACGTAAATGTGGGTAAAGTTAGTTTACTAAAAATTTGTTTTCCAAAAGTTAATCTATTAAAATAGTTAAGATTTTTTTACACAATTTAATATATATAATTTCATATATTTAATAAGAGTAACAAAAATGGAAGAATTTAACGGTACCACTATTTCGAACATTTGAAGTCTCTGTTTAAAGCAATTTAAAGAATTTTAGAGCTTAACGACGCTACAATTCACAAACGCGCGCTGTCTTTTAAAGAAGCTCTGAAATTGCAAGAATCCTGGAAATCTCGTTGCGCCAAAGGTCTTCCATCCGCGATCCCGATAGAGGGCGAGTCTCCGCGAATTCGAGCGCGTAATCCATTTTACGCGCGAATTAAACGACGCCGCGTGTGCCGAGATGCGTTCTGAGCGCTATTAAAGCAGCGAATCATTCTCTCGGTGGTGGCGCTATCGACGGAATCGCGCGGGCCTCATTTCCGGTCGTTCGATATTGCCGAGATTGCATGACGATGTGTTCTTCCGTCGAGCTGTCTTCCTCCCTTTTTTTTTCTTTTTTTCTTCTTCCTCGCGCCTCTCTCAGCGGAGCTTGATCCGTTTTCGCCGTCGTCATCTCTGCTTAGAATACTTGCCTTCGTTGCTCTCAATCCTTTTTTCCGATATTGCAATCCTCCCTCTCCACCGTCCCGTCGATCCCGGTCTTCATCGATGAAAGTCATTTACATCCGGCAATATTCATGGAACCGCGAGATCAAAGTCCGAATCGGTGACAGCCGTCGCCACCGCTCCGTGTTAGCGGAATAGGACGTCAACGGTAATCAAGACGGCGGTAATCATTTAATATCATGGGCGCCCTCGCGCGTGATAACGAGGCCGCGGAAATTGGAATTCGCGTCACGCGCGCGCTCAACCGCTCCGACGAACTGATCCCACACGCGCGCGCGCGCGCGCGCTCGAATTTCACGGATCATTCTACACGAATCAGGATATATCTCTTTAATTTTTGCAAGAGGAGAGAGAGTTTGCCGATCTCTCGAGCTGCTTTTTTTCTAAGATGATTTTTTTCATCTAATTTTTCTTCCGATATTTTACAGCGCAAAAAAGAAAAAGAACTCTTTCATGAGCGCGCAAGTAATTTTTAAAATCAAATCTCGACGATCGAAATTAAGATTCAGAGAATATATAGCTGTGTGTATATTCGTGCGCGTTAATATCAGTGTTGGTGCGGGTAGTTGGCTCGTGAGAATTAATTTTATCACACTAACTGTGTATAACGCGCTATTAATTTCAGAACAGACGTGTCTATCTCTCTTCTTTCTGTCCCCTCTTCCATTCCTCTCTCTCTTTCTCTCTGTCTCGCCTCTTCTCTCTCACGAGAGAGAGGATTTACGAGCTACAGGCTCGCTTCCAGAAATGAAAACTTCGTTTCAATTTCATACGTAGCAGTTCTCTTTCTTGGCGGAATTACATAGTATATTTTAACGCTTTACGCGGAGCCGCGTCGCCTGTATTTCACGGAGTAAGTATCGGCTTACGTATTCGCACGGAAAGGATTAATTTTATCGTAACCCCGGCGTAAACAACGCGCGCGTTTAATACACCGACGAAGGCGCAGCAAACTCCAACGCCGAACTCCACTTTCCTCCTATCTCTCCGACTATGCTGCGCGCAACTCTTGAAAACGCGAAGACTTAATTTAACTTTAACGAACAAGCACGAAAAATTGTGATATATATATATATATATATATATATATATATATATTTAACAATATATATTATATGTATATATAACAATATAATTTACATGTTCGTTTCTACGCAAGTTTATTTAACGTTTATATATAGACATATTAATTCTATTAAACACGATAATTAAACTTCCTGTTCCTTCGCTCAACTTTGTTAATACTCTACCTACCGCTCAGCTTCACGATACGAACGTATACTCTTCTTCGCGTTACAAAGGGGGTTAGGGATGAGAGAGAGAGAGCGTAGGATTTACGAGATGCACCTCGTGACCTTTCAGAAACGAAGCACGGGCGTTTAAATAGTCGTTCCAGATGAGGATTTGTGGACCGGCATACTAGGCCAACACGGCTGCGGAATCGTCGAAATTCCGCATAATACGAAAGCACGAACCGACGACGAACCCTGTGTGACCTTCTGTTCTCTCTCTCCAATCCCCTTCCCCTTTCATCGCTCCTACGAGTCACTAACTTCTCCCTTTTCGCGCCATTGTCGATGCACACGAGTGTTGTAGCGGCTTGCGGAAAGCAAGAGAGACCGTTTAATAGCGTGCCGCGCGAACATGGATCCTCGTTCCGGTTTTAGCGCGCTGACTAACGGCGTCGCGACGCCCCGCCGCCATCGCGTCTTCCATTGTCTCTTCCGCGTGAGCATCGCTCCCCCCCCCCGTGTGTCGGTGGCTTATACACCACGCACGATCCGGCAGTTTGCGCGAAAACTTTTCATCCGCGGCGTTTGCCTTCGCTCCGCGAGACTTTGGATTAGCATTTAAGTTAGTTTGCATACTTAACGAGAGAGATTGTCCCGGAGAAAGTCACGTTATAACGATAATATTAAAGCAGATTCGCGCGGCTGTTTCTGTTCTATACGATGACCCCAGAATTTTGCAAACATGTTTTCGTGTTATTTGTCAATCTCTTGAATCAATTTATTTTCTTTAAGGAGATCCTAAAGTGGGTCTATTTTATCGATAGAACTGTATTTTTTGCGCACACTAATCTTTTTTGACTGTGTGAATTGATAAATCCTTTTCCACAATTAAAGTACATATAACAAAGAATCCGGGACGTCTAAATTTATATAACAAAAATAAAAAAATAATTTATATTAAAATTCAATTTTTTTCATTTTGTTATATAAATTTGGACGTCCCGGATCTCTTATTGTATGTACTTTAATTGTAGAAAAGGATTTATCAATCTACACAGCCAAAAAAAAGATTAACATGCGCAAAACATTCAGTTTTATCGATAAAACAGACCTACTTTAGGAGGTACTGGAGCCCGACTTGGATAGAGTCAGAAACAGATTTTCTCCTGTTTAGAGAAAATACAGTTCTCTAAACTGGATAGAGAACTGTAAACCGACGTTTTAAAAACCTAAATTTCTCTAATTTCTTTTATTTACTGCATTACATGAAAAATGCTTCTACAGAAGCACATAAATATAAACAACTATTTAGTGCTTTTGAAAATGGATATATAATGCTCTTTTAAATCCTTTTTTGTATTCTTAATGATAGCATATGATAACCTATACTGTCATCACGATTGTTTCTTTTTCTCGTTAAACTAGATTTTAATCATAATCTGAGTGTCTCATTCGATTTGTTTTTGTCGTACTTAGTGCGCTAATTCAGTGTAAATACGTATATAAGCTTAGAAATAATTCTACATACATAAATATAAGGTGAGGTTA
>QVOA01009865.1:0-43723 GCA_014825685.1 Pseudomyrmex cubaensis | reverse complement strand
TCGTTTTTGAGAGGCACGAATATTCAAATATGAACGGTCACGAACAAACAAACAACAACTTACAATAGAAAGTCTAGAAGTCAAACACTCGATTTGACCTGTTTATATTATTGATTATATTTGTTATTGCGAGCGTTGCTTATTCTTAAGATATTCTACACTCTCTTGCGATTCGCTGTTTTATATCGTTTGAAATCACAGTTTCGAACTGTCACATCGTTCACTTTGCGAAGATTATTCAAAAGATTAAATCGACGAACATCGGTGAAAATTATTTGACCCAGTTGAGGTAATCCTCAGCCGGACGGAGGCAAAAGAAAGACGAACGGCACACACGCGTGATGTTGCACGCGTTACACGTGCAATAAGCGTCGCTTATTGCGTGAGCTATGTGTAAGAAAATAAATACCTGAGTCGAAATTTAGCGTCTTCATTGAACTTCACTTCCTCTTTTTTGACGTAAAAGTAAGAGAGAAAGTAAGATATTACTTTGACGGTGCGATACATCCGAAATTTCTTTTTTTTCTGCTAACAGTTTTAAAGTAAGATTTAATCCTCAGCTTATGCTGCGCATTGCTCTGATAGGTTCAAAGTTAGCATTTCATATTTTGAAGAAATAGAAAATCAAGTTTTAAAAGAGATGGTTCTATTCTAGGTTCTAATTCCATAAAGATGGGTTCATATAGGCTGAAAGAACACTAAAAAAGACGCTAAATTTCGATTCGGCACAACATGCCTGCTTATGTGCCCGCGATGTGACGGCGTTAATTATTGCGGCGTCGCGTGAACGGATCGGAACGCGATGAGGAATTCCAGGGCGGCGCGATTGAACGGCCGCGCGCGTTCATTGCGACACATGGTCGGGGGGAATATCTATCGCGCGTTTATCGCCGAGAACTATTGCGCGCCTGCCGACGCGCGGCGATGTGGTAACGACGGCGGCGCGCGTTAATTAGAAATATTCGTACCTCACTCCGTTTCCCGTCCGTTGATTTAGCGCAATGTTTATCTCCCGTGCGCAGCCGACGCCGTTTTATTAGCGATCTCTGCTCGCTCGCGCCGCGCGTTTATCTCTCGGATTTCTCGGACGTTTCCCTGCCCGCTAAAAACTTGTCCCTTCCGCCCCTCCTCACCCCTCGTCGTGTCTCGTGCCCGGCACGAAGGGATACTCTCTCGCCGAGGAAACATCTGTTTGTATATTACGTAGCGGAGAGATGCTATTTATGCCGCGTATATGTACATATATTATATACACGTACGTGTCGAAGAGAATATGTACGGTCCGATCGTCTTCCAGTGGCAAATATCAATGGCCTGTGCGATCGCCTTCTTATGGGAAGAACGAGGCGGAATAACGAGGAGGAGATTGCGCGCGCGAATGAAGTAGGCGCGAAACACCAACGTAAGAACAAAGTACATTTCCGAAAAATGTTCCGAGGAAACTAGTTGTTTTAATGCATTACTATTACACACGAGATAAGATATTCTAAGGCAGATTTATGACGCACGCCGCGCTTCGTGCATGCAACTCGAACATATCTCAAGCGCGAGGGCTAGAGCCCTACGAGAAGCGGATCCGTCGAACCCCAAGGGCGCCAACTTCGTGACCTCTTGATGCTTCTTCTTTCTCTCTCTTTCTCTCAGTGATCTCTTCGTATCTCTTTTGAAGGATAATCTACGTAGGGCTGGTCTAGGCTCTGAAGCAGGTCCCGATCGCAGACCCGCAGGGAGAACGCGGCGGAGCTATGCGCGTGTATTAAATTTCAAACTCTCGCCCGAGGCCAGACACGCCGCGGCAGGCTTGGTTCCTTGCCTTCGTTCGAAGGCGGAGGTGCAAGGTGCAGCGCGAGCCGACCTACGACCTTGGCAGTCACGACGAGCGAGCGAGCGAGCACATCGCCGGACGCGTAAGCGCCGTATGTACCTACGTGTGTGCACGTGCGCGCGTCCCCGGCCACGCGGAATACCGTTTTCCTTACAAATCTGACGCGCCACGCAATACCGGGGCGCATCTGACAATCGAGAATCCTTATCGCGGAATATCATCTTTCCGCGATGTAACGCTCCAGCGCGTGCATCGAGAGAGGATTAAAAATTTTTTTTGTACGCGCGCGCGAGATGTGAATAGCAACACCTTCGATGAAAGTTCAGCGTCGCTCGCTGAAAAATGATCATTGTAGACTCGTTAACGTCTAACCCTTTTACAATGTCTCTTGCTTCTCGTACGTAGAAGTCCGAGAGAGAGAGAGAGAAAGAGATACTCTTTATAAAGATGGGCTTACGTAAAGGGTTGCGCGCGAAACTGAAGACTTACGTAAACCGAGGACTAGCGACATTTAGCGCTTAAATATGGTCATCTAATTCTCGCGTTACATGCGTTTTCACAATTACTTAAGATAGATATAACTGGATATAGAGATATAATTCGAGAGCATAATTTAACACACGCGAGTTGTTTTCTTTCTCTCTCTTTCTCGCTCGCTCCGTAATTCTCCACATATATTAGTTCCACAGCAGGTAGAAGCACGTCTCTAAGAGAGACTAACACACACCTTAACCTCGATATCTTTCGGCGAAAGCAACTTTATCTGCTGCGAGATTCACCGGTATCGCCGGCCCGCCGGTGAAACAAGAGCCGGACGTCTGCACCGCGCGCAGCATCCATAGAACGGATTTATTCCCGACGACACGACGGGATCTCCTAACGTGCGAGGGGGGACGCAACGACTAAGCATCGTTTTCACCGTCACGAGTCGGATAACACCGGTGGAAACCTCGTCCGCTTTCGCCTTTTGCCGATAGCGAGTCGCGATTCTCTCTTCTGTGTTTCTCTTTTCCGTCCTCCCTCCTACGTGTCCCTCTCGATCTCCGCTCCCTGTTATCGTGCCCTGTCGAAAGTCGGCCTGCGGGAATCGGCAGGTGGTCATTGTCGGCCTCCTCGCGGGCTCGCGAGCGCGCGACCGAGCGAGCCGCATGCTCGGACGAATCTGAATTTCTAATTGTCGCCAATGGCGCCATTAATTAAGTGGGAACCGAGCGAGCCGAGACGAAAGCGGACGAGAGAGCCGGGCTGATTAAAGCGATGAAAAGTCGCAGCTCGCGCACGACCCGTTAATTTTTCGCGCGCCCGACCGCGCGCACTGCCGTGCTGCGAGAATTGCGCTACCGGCAGTTCTCCGCGCGAGATAAGCCCGGGATATCGTTATCGGCGATATCGCGAGCCGCGCCGGATTAAATTGCGCTCGTTAGCGAGCAACGCCACCCGCGCGCGCGCACGCCTGCCTGCCTGCCTGTCTCGCCTACTCTATATAACACAGTGTATATACCTATGTATGTACGCAACGTTTTAATCCGAGCAATTCGGTATTTTCCTCTCTGATCCGCTTTTATACGACTCGCCAATTAACATTTAAGGATTAATTGGAAATTGATATGTTTGAGACGCGCGAAATTTCGATGCTCTTCGTAATCGCGCGAGTCGCAATATAATTTATAGAATTATCGTGAGATATAATTCATTGTGCCTGTAATATAGAATGTAAAAAAAAAAAACTTTCTTGGCGAAAGTTTCGAGAACCAGAATTATGATTTTATCCATGAGACAAGTTTTCTTAAAAATATTCATTCCGCGCAACGTGTCGCGCGGATCGTAAAAACGACTTTACGATATTTAGAAAATGAGAACGCAATATGCGCGATAAAACAAATCCGTGTGTTTTGAATGTAACAGAATCGGTTTCATTCCGGAACCGCGCGAAGAGAGAGTTTCAAGCTCTCTGTGGTTTCGATTTCCCGCGGGTGAGATACGCAAATTGGAATTATCCGGGCTCCGGGGCGAACCAATATAGTCCTCGAGCGACATAGTCCCCACGCGTCGCGACATCGCCGCGCGATAAATCGACGACATCGGGGCATCGTTTTATCCGCGCGGCCGGATCGTTTGTCTTACGAGAAGACGGTAAGATCGTGGACGAGGTGTACGGCGGGGGCGGAGGTATCACCGGAGGGTCGCGGATGTAAAGGACGCGGAGGTAATATGAGAGGCGCACAGCCTACGGGGAATTCTCTCTAGTGCTTAGACAACTTAGATGACTCGCGACGAGCGCCGCGCGCGCTCGGAAATCTTAAACCCGACCCAAGGTTTTCAACCCTTGGCTGTCACCTCGTAATGTTGCTCGCGTGTCGGCGTACGCAAAGAACGCGCGTAAAAGCGTAAAAGCGATCCGCGGGATCGGTGAAAAGAAGTTTTAAGAAGATCTCATACATGTATGTAGAGAAAAAAGTATTTTAAAAAATATTTAAGAATTATATAAGTAATTATTTGTATTTGTCCAGCGTCTCTCTCTCTCTCTCTCTCTCTCTCTCTCAGAATAATTTGATTTATAATATTAGAGAAACATTAGATTCTTATCGCGGTTTTTATCGTCGTGAAATTTAAGAGTTGTGGACAGCTCGCTCGCTCGCGAGATATCCGAACCTTATTTTCGTTGGTCCGAACCTGTTGTTTCCTGTCCTTTCTTTTTGCATTTTTCCATGCATGGAGGAGGCGGGCGGCGATCGTGCCGTCATCGCGAGGGAATGCATTCATCGAGATCCCTCCGGGGGAGCTATTTTATTTCGGTATTGCGGTCCGAGCGAGATCTGCAAACACATGTTTCGGAACCTTGGCCCGAATCCTCTAGTTATTCGGCCAGCAAATTCACTTAACGAAGCTCCGCTAAATTTGTTCGCAATTTACGAGAGAGACATCTCCAAGTTTTCGCAAAACCTGACAGATTATCTTAAAAACGTTTTATTGTCGGTACACATGGAAAATAATATCCTTCCTAGATGTAAACAGCATTTAAATGTAAACAATTAGAAAAGAAATTGAAAAATTTTGAAAACTCATGTGTATCGATACAATCTATCAAAATATTGTTAGCTGAAAAGTAATGAAATAATTTCATCGTTGGTAGATTGTCGATGATTCATGGAGCAAAAATTCATGGAGTAGATGATAGGATGGCAGGACTATTAGATTAGAGACGATGGAGATTTGAATTGACGAGATTTTTAACAAAAAGGACGCTCTTTTATTTATTGTCTTCTCTCGATATAACAAGTGACTAGCACTTCGAATACAGCGATCGACATCCACTTAAAAATCAAATTACATACTCGCACACGTTGGACTTAAATTTCGCATCGATTTCAAATGGAATGTATTAAATAAAAAAAAAACACGCATATTTCGATCAATCTTTCGTTATTCGACAAAAATTTTGAAAGTCTGTTTTTCACTGCTAGATACTAAACGCGTTGAAAAGATGGTTTGTTGCTCGCCGGCTATGTTTTTTTTTTTCGAGCACTGAAAAAACAGTTTAACGCCGACATCAACAAACACGTGTCAGCTGCTGGCAGAAAAAGGATCGGTCGTGCAACAGACTTTGTAACAAAAAGCGAAATTTGAAAGTTGTAATAACAACTTACTTGAAAAAAAAGTCGATCGTAGACTCTATGCTTGTCGTTAAGAAAAAAAAAGAAGATTCACGCGAGAGATTATGGAGCTTAGCAAAAAGCCAGATCTCAACACTTTCTACGATAGAATAAAAAAACGAGACCTGTCGATGATCTGTCATCATCGACGAAATACATGCGGTAAACATTCACAAATGATCATTAATAATATGTAACTCATTGAAAGTTGTTTTTCGAAAAGAAACAAAAAATCTTAAACCACTCAACCATCTATACAGCGTCTTCTATTTTTCCGTCGTGCGATTCTCGTATCGTTTTTCTTTTTATCGCAAATATATAAATAATAACTTTTAATGAGTTCTATATTTTAATACTCATTACTCGCACTCATTGTTCGCACTCTCATCTTATTATTAAATGATTTTGCTTAATAGTAATACTTAAGTATTCGAAACGGTTCGCAAAATATGTGAGGCTTACTTGCCGTTTAGACTTAACCACTACTTTGTTTTAGGAACATCAAAGTCATCGAATTATTTCGCGCGATAAAAATGTGAACGTTTCTCTCAACAAGCCGCTTTTTTGCTTCGAGAAACAATAATCGAATAAAATCGAATTCAACTGCGATGTTTATCCATTTTTATGGAAATATCTGAAAAATTTGAAAGACACACGGGTTTCGTTTTCGTTACGAAGGGGGGAAGCACATATTCGAAAGAAAAAAATATGGAAATCCTAAACAGCATAAAATATATATCATTCACTCTCTTCACAAAGAGAAATAGATTTCAATTTAATATTTTAAGATCATACAATTGAATAATAAATAAAAAATCTTGAGAACAATTTTGCGCGAGACAAAATTCAAAGTAGAAAAATATTTGTTCAATTTCAGATTTGTACAACGTGAGAGAGAGAGAGAGACACGAAAGTTTATACTGTTTAGGATTAGTAATGTAATAACTTAAGCATCGAGTGATGTGCAAGTGTTATGTGTACTCAAATAAAGTTTGCACTCGCAGAACCGGTTGCCGCAACCGGAAGATCATCCTCGATAAATCGTCTTAAGGACTATACCGTTCAGGAACAACTTGCCAGTCACTTGTAATCACTGTGAAGTGTCATCGCGATATTTAAAAAAGAAAAAGTCTACCTTTTTTTCTTATGCACACATCACAAAATTTCCAAATCCTGCGTTCCGATCCTGCGTTCTTTTCTTTGTTGCGATAAACGTACGTCTGCAACACCGACCGCGGGATCACACGCGCGAACACTGTACACGCGTATGCGTGAAACATCCTTTGAACACACAGAGTTTTTTTTCGACACGAAGTTCTATTCTTCAAAGATAAATTGCGCCCTCCAAGTAAGTGAAACCTTCTCGGACACTGGATCTTAACGGCTGCCAGATCTTGGAGCGCTTCAAGTACTCGGTTAATCTTCGATCCTACGCCAGAAAATCAGTCTCACATCCTCGGAGCTTGATCGCCATCAGCAAATGCATTTTTCTTGCAAAAGCATTTCGCAAAGGATCACTCTCGTCAAGGGACGCTGCTCTCTTCTTTTTTTTCTTTTTTTTTTTTTTTCAAGGAAAGGAGATTTTTCGTCCTTGCCGAGGACCTTGTCAGCGATTGGAATAGACGTTGCTGTTGAGGATGACGATGTTGTTTCTTTTGCTTGGCTCGTCTTGTCCGCTGAAGAGGAGGGCGTGTAGAAGGCGTCATATGCTCAAAGACGGCCTCTTTTTGCGGTCCTTGGTGTTGTTCTTGCCGAAAATCGTCCCGAGAACTTTCGAGACCGAGTGCACGCCCAATTTTCTGCGGATCGGCAACGCTCGCAGCAGCTGAACCGATCTCGCTTCCCGCAAGAGCCCTTGAAAGGCCAATGCTGCTCCGGCGGGACTCTCCGCGGCGCTCACCTCGTAAAACTGACATCCGTGGGTAAGTGACAGTTGCTGGCCTTCGTCTACGCACACTTCTCTGCAACAGAAACGTTCGTCGATTTTTCCTTAATTACTTTTCTGACGAATATATTTTCTCAACTTAATCGAAACGTGTCGGAAGTGTAATTTGGATGGGAAAGATTGATATATTGCTACGTCGAGACGAAAATGGGGAGTGTAATTCGGTAGAGTGTCTGCTTCGCATGCTGAAAGTCCTGGGTCCTCCAAATTTTATTTTTATATCGCACACAGAAGAAAGACCTTGTATACGAATGCCGCGGTTTTTTTGTCTAAATAGAAATTCGTTTCGTTTATCAATAAAATTTTGCAAATTGCGACAGTCAAAGATACAGAGAAAATCGACGTTTTCTACAGAGAATATCACCGTTTTGTCTTTTTGCGAAGCTGTTTACTTGAAGATTTCAAGGTAATTAAATTTCAAAAGTTTATTTCAGACAGATTTACAATTCTCGAAGTCGTGAAATTACGAAATTTACGGCTGCTCCGTAACAAGCCGGATATTCGCGCTCATCAATTGCGACTCGTCATTTTGCATGATTCACAAGAGTGGTTTATGTCGCTGAGCATGCGAATCACGTGTTGAAACACCAATCGGGAGAAACGCGCGGACCGGATGCTGCGGGCGGTTCGTAAGATTTACATCGCGGGACGGACGTGGCGCTTTGCAAGTCAATGAATCGTCCGGTGAATTAAATCCTCGCGGGGCAACTGGGGATGCGCACCGGACCCGCGGTGACGGATACTACGAGTTTGGCAAACACCAGACGTGTCGAGGTGAGCGAACGGACGACATAAAGACCAGACGTTTACGAGAGGAAGCGGAGTCACTAAAATTTCGCCGGTTGAGGTCACCAGGCGCCGCGGGATATTTATGATGTTAAGATTGTACCAAGTGTGTTTTTGTGCATGCGTTTCGTCCGGAATTTCGCGACTTCAAACTTTTCATCGAGGGGTTTAGAGATTTTCCAAGTATCATTCTCGGTTCTTGCTTAAAAAAAAGCAAAAATGATTTATTTAAATCACTTTTTTTTAAATGTTCTATAAATTAATACTACGGAGATCCGTGTACATTATTACCCTGTAATCGGTACAAAAAAAAGCAGACGAAGAATCGGGAGGGTCGACACGAGCGAGAAAACAGATGAACGAAAAGAAGCAGGGACGGGATTCCGGGTATGTTTCCAGGCGGTGCGGCTCTGCGTGGGGCAGAGAGAGGGTCTCTCTCCAATATTTATGGAGACAATTAAATTCGCAGGAACACATGATCCTTACGAGGAGCCGCACGTCGCGAGGGCTCGGAGCCGCGCACGAAGGGCACGTGGGAGGGCGCGTGATTAGACGCGATCGTGCACGATCCAATGCGCCACGCTCACGGCTGTTAATCCGTTCCCTTTTATTTTATACGAGAGGCGATTTCATCGGCGCGTTGCTTTACGAGCGGTTTCTGTCGTTATCTTTCTTTATTCAACGCGGGAGGGAGAGAGGCGCAATTTATATTTACGATACACACGCGCGCGCGCGCAGAACCACGGAGGAGTTGCAGAACACGACTTTTTTTAAAAAACGACAATGAAACACTTCCGAGGAAATAAAACGCTTTTCGCGCCGCTTCCACCCCGAAAACCGAGACGCGATCCTCGAACTAGTTCATCGAGGAGCGCGTCGTCGCCGCCTCGGGGATTGCCGGCTGTGATATTTCGAGATAAGCGTTATCGATGCGCAATGTTCGCGGTTGAACGGCTCTCCGCGTCGCTCTCCGTACGTATCTAAAGCGGCGAAAACTCGTTCTCGAGAGAGTGGTTTCACCAGCCCTGCAGCGGACTTCGCTCTAATCTTTATGAACTCCATTAAGACGACGAGCGTGGCTACTGGATGTAAGAGAAGCGCGCGATAGCCTCTCGTCACGCGGATCGACCTGCCCGCGACTTCGTCGTGTTTTCGTACGTTCCCGCCTTTCGAGAGAGAGCTCGAATCTCTCGTTAATTAAAGAAATTATTTTAATTTTTTATTATCTGAGCTCACGAGGCTTGTGGTTTTTCAAGCCACAACAAACAAAATATTGTAACAAAACAAAATCACACATTCGGCGCTTTGTATGTTAATTTCGACCGTGCGAGATCTTGAAAGTTGAATCATATTTGGACTTGAACCGTTAGAACTTGTCAGAGGTTTCGTAATCGCGCGTAAAAATAGATTGTCTGCGCGCGCGCGGCATCCATTAATTTAAAACTGTTTTCCCGCACCGGTAAGCGCGACACGCAAGGAAAGACGCGCGCTCGCGACTATAATTTATGACTCACAGATCGATGGATCTCTCGAGAGAATAATTCCGGTTTAATTAAATTTCTCAACGATAATCGTGACAGTTGCGAAGAGCGTGTGTATGTATCTCTTGCATGCCATCAAAATGCCAGTTACGTAAATCGAATTGCTCTTTTCCCGTCGCAAGCACACACCGCTCTGTCGACGCCGATCGATGACCAATCCCTTCGCTCGCCCCGCGAGTATGACATTTTATTCGTATGACATTTTTGGTATTTCGCTCTTGGTTATCGGAGAGAGGCGGCGCGAACCCCGTCTTTTGTTATAACTCGCCACGAAATTGCCAGCGATTCCGCGACATTTTATTTTATACCTCTTGCGCGCCCGTCGCAAAACTCGCTCCGCTTCGTCATTCCCGTTGTTTTCGAAAGGTTGACTTGGCGGAGGTTGAAAGGTTGAAATGCCGAGCCTGTGTGTGTGTGTGTGTCCTTCGTCAAATTCTATTGCGATTGTCACGATCTATAATCCGCCCCCTCTTCTCTTGGAGAAGCGCGTGACATTTAACGTTTTAGGACGGAGAAAGATTTGCGATTGCCAAAACTGGTTGTGTATAGATTGTTTTATACACGTATGTTCTATTTGAAAACCGGAAATATTCCGGAATGAAACGGCGTTGTGTGTGTGTGTGTGTGTGTTGCGCTTGGAAGAGACAAGATTCTTTCTCTCTTTCTCCATCTCTCGCGCGCGAGAGCTACTCGTGGAATTCTGTCGTAGATAAAATCCCTGACGACTGCGCGCCTTTTCGAGTAATCTTGCATAGTAGCATCGTAATTGCGGCGTTGCCGTCGTTACTAGATCATCAGTGAGATTTCTCTCGGTATGCAAAGCACCATAAAGGAGGTGTAAGGATGTGGGGAAGGTGGCGTCGTAAGGCGAGAAAAGGAGCGTGTCTTCGTTAACGACGATCCGCATTCTTGCGGGAATCTGCGAGGGAAATTCCGCGCCGTCCAATGTGAAGAAGAAATACCGAGCAGCAAAGTCCTGTTCACCTACGTGCTTTTCGCGGCGACTGGAATTGATCGAGACGCGATTTCCGAAGTCCCAACGTGAAATGAACGCGGAATATAGTTTATTTTTTTTCTCTCTCTTTTTTAAATAAAACGCTGTTTAAAAACTCGCGGCTTTGCGAAATACGTCGACGCGTTCCGAGGTTTCGAAACGTGTTCGAGTTGTATCGATTGTTTATATTCATGCGACTCTTTGCCACGCACATTTCTCATCTTTCACACACGCGAGAATCGAAGCCGCGTCGATCGAAGGTTAATTAGTTTATAACCGCCACTCTTTACAACGTTCGACTTACAAAATAAAACCGCGCGCTAGTATTTCCTAGCTTTCTCCCGACCGAATCACGCGACGCAATGATGCACTTTGAGATGCCGGTTGCGTAAAAATGCGACAAAGACGTATCGACGTATCTAAAGAGACTGCGCACACGCGAGCCACACCTGCGTATCGGCGCGTCTTTCCAGCCGGACACATTTTTTTCTCACGACGCGTTGAATTTTACACACGTTTCGCGCGATGGAAAAGTGTGTCTCGCGCGAGGAGAACGCGCGCGAGAAATTGCATATGCGGTTTTATAAAATGTGCGCGTGCAGCACGTTTGTGTGTCGAATCGGCGCCGGATTCTCGACGCCGCGACGCGATGTGAAACGCGACACGTGGCATACACATACATACACACACGTAACTGAACGCAAACCGCAGTATCGGCATCGGGTGCCGCCGATTCGAAAAGACCCGGTAGTGGTCGAGGTGGTCGCCGCGCTCGTCTAGAAACCATTCATCGCGACCTTTTTTTTTTTTTTTCTTTTACCAGATCTGTTTACGCCAGCGTCAAAGTCGCCTGACCGACTTGGATGAATCGTTCTCCGAAGTTGACGTACCCGGCCGACCGATTAACTTACTCCGTCACCGCGCTGGTGACCGGCTGAACATTTGGTTCATTGAACTGGTTTTTTGCGCGAAAACGTGCGCGGCGTTGGCAAAAAACTTGCGCGAGCACAGAAAAAAAAAAGCTCGAAAGATAACGCGGCTATGAAGAGTATTCAGGACGCTCTTTGAAGTAATTCTAACAGTTTATAAGGATGTTAAATACAAACGCGTAAGAGGAAAATTGCGAGTTGAATTGATCTGAATGTCAAAAATTATTTTCAGATCGTTCGAATTTGCGTGAGGATTTTTATGCAATCGGATATCTACTCTGTGTGCAAAATTGCAACTCGAGTGGATAAAGGATCGAAGTCTCTCTGTGATTTCCTCTTGAGCGAGTAGACAGTCGCCAATGTATACTATTGCGCTATACGCAATAGCGAGCGTGTAGAAGGGGGGGAAGGGCAACAAAACCGCTGGAAACAATCCAATAAAACGTCCGAGCGCCGCGTGCGGAGGTGCCGTCTGGAAAAACGCGAATCGCGTGGCGCACGCGAAATCTCACCTCGTCTAGGAAACATATCGGCGAAGATCCTGTTACTCGCAGGTGGAAAGTGAACTGCCGGGATTAATAGGCCGGACAGATATACACACGCGCGCGGCAAATCACGCGTGTGCGATCGACGGGATAAACGGCGTCGTCGTCGGAGAGAGAAAGATGGGAAAGAGAGGGAGAAAAAAAAAGAGGAACGATCGAATAATCGACGATTCGCCGACGGCGATACACGAAGTCGGCGATCGGAGATCGCGCGACGCGAATGATATTGTAATTCTTGCGCCGAGCGAGACACTTAAGCGGCCCTCATACGATCCGTATCGTGTGCCGTCGAATGAGCTCCGCGGTCCGATAAATCTCAATTCTGTAAATGAGATTTAACGCGCCGCGCGGCGATGACGCACATTTAGCGCGAAATTAAGTCCCGCGATCGGCAATCTTAATTTCTGCGACAGATTTCCTCGTATTGTCGATGGCAGACTCTTCGACGCCCCCCTTCCTCGATCGAGGAAGAGAGATAGTTTTTTTTTTCGCACAAATATCTTCTTTGCAAAAAATTAATATTAAATTTCCGGAAGACGTGCGATTCTCAATTTTTATTAGAACTTGAGACGACAGATTACTGTTGTGTTAAAACGCGGCGACGAGAAACGCCGCCGTTCGATCGTGTGTGAGAACCCCTTAAAACTTCGCCACTCGGCGAAGTGTGCCAGTCTTGCGAGGCCAGCGAATAAAAATGGGCCACGCATAAACACAACATTGCTTGTGAATAAGCATGATTTTTTTTCTTTTTTCCCATTTTTATCGGGACGAAAATACAACGAGCGATTGGGTATGTAACTACGTCGAGAGAATCGAGAGTGCCGCCAATTGTTATCAATAAATCAGAGATTAGAATCGCGCGAAGAAAAATATACTTGCTATTACGCAATCAAATAGCAAACGAAATTTACGATGCGGCAAAAGAGATTTTTTTACGCGTATCGTGAGAAAGTAATGAGAAAAGAAAAAAACATTTACATCGCACCGATTTGTTAACAATTTTTCGATTTTTACACCGTATCGTTGGAAAATAAGCGTGTACACGCGCGATTTATTTTATTCGGTCGTACATCAACGCAACCGGAGATCATCATATCGAACGCGTTACGCGTGGTACGTACACGCCCGCCTCTTACGAGACCGTTAATCATATATTTGTAACAATGTGATTTACGCTTACCGAGCGTGATCTAGATCTCGCTTGTTGCCGAGTAGCAGGGTAGTGAAGTAGGATGGCAGGCGTAAATCCGCGAGTTGCTTGAGAAGTCTACGGGCTTCCTGAAAGCTCTTCTTACATGTCACGCTGTAGACGATGACGAAGGCCTCGCCCCATCGTATGTGCGAGTACATGCAGCCGTTCTCCTGAAACAATCAACGGAACACGACCGGTCACTATGACAATCAAGATTCGAAGAAACGGATTTAAACTCGACGCATCTCTATTCGGATCTATTACGAGATATCGGCGCGCGCGCGCGCGCGCCGTTCGGCGAACACAAATCGATCGTGGATTTTTAATTTCCCCGCTTCGGAGATAAATAAAAAAAAAAAAAAACAAAAAAAAACAGAGATTTTTCGTCGAACATCGTGTATCTTTAGCTTGCTATTTCATCTCGGATGTGTCCGTTTGCATACGCGGACGCAGAAGATTGTTTTCAATGACCGAAAAAACGAAACAAAAACAAAAAAAATCGTCGGACAAAAATCAACACGCTAAACACGCGCGCTGATTACTCAACTCGCATCCGTAAATTTTCAGCCATCACTTAAAACCACCGCGTCATCCGGCGCGCGAGGCTGAATTTTATAGACCGAGATAAACATATACTTGGTCCGTGCACGCGTATTTACGGACGTTATTTACGGTCAAATCTGTCGAATTAACATTGCGTGTAACGCGCTCGTAAATAAACGCCGCAGGAAACTCCGGCACAACAGCGAGCACGAGGAATATGCGCCTTTCACGCTGCCCACAACGCAATGTTTTAATGTTTCAAGAATTGTGGACAGAGCTCGCGGTGCAAAAAAAGAAGAAAGTATTGCACTTTTAATTGTGCTAATTAAATCTCCGCCAAAAGACTCGCTTACCGAAATAAAAATTTGCCACCGACTCGACTTTCGGGATTTTTTATCTGTCACCGAGTTCTTTATGTCGTTTCTTCATGTCTTGTGGTTTTTTTTTTTTTTTAGAGTCTACAAAAACTCTCTGGATTGTTCATTACCTTAAACGGTTACCGAATCTGTCCTCGACGGATAGACGTCATCGGCATAGAACATCGTCGGCAGGCGTGCATCTGTCGTCTCGTCTCCGAGACAAGCTCGAGCCGCTCATAAATATTTATTGATCGATTGTATTCGAGGCAATTGAACGCGCTCGATGCCGGAATTGCGTTCACACGTGTCACGTGAGTGCATCAACGGCGGCGACAACGTTGCACAACACACCGCCGACGTGATTCGTCCAGTTATGAAATAATGCAAAGCGTCTCTCTTGCGATTAAAAGTTAATGCCTTTTAATGCACTTTGCGCGTCGCGTAATTTCGTGAAAATTGAACGCATCAATTTGCATAAATTTGCGTGAGATTTACGAATTTCTTTTCGCGGTAATTAATTTGAAGCAGTTACATTTGTCAAAAAAAAATAATAATCCGACAAATAGAGAAACTCAATTGTGCAAGAATTATTTCACGTGTTTATTTCTAATATAAATTAGTTTTTCATATTATTTACGTTGTGACTTATTTATATTAATAATCACATATAGATTCATTAATATTAATAATTATGTAACATCAATTGAAGCGAGAGAGGATAATCGAAGCGATTCGTCGTGACATATACGGGTAAAAATATCGAAGGCTATTAAGGCCGAGTGTGCGTGTAAAAATATCGCTCGCGGAGACTATAATTTTCGGACCGGCGGTCCTTTCTTAACGACGCGACAGTTAACAGAACACCCGATAGGACGAAACGACCGTTGCTGTCCATTCGGAATCGATTCAAGTGGGCGAGAACCGCGCGCTTTAACACCTACGCGATCTTACCGGATAAAAGGCAACGATTGCCCCGGCGACGAAGTTATGTTTCTGCGTGCTCGCGCGGCGGATAACGATCCCTTCAGCTATTCGCCCTTACGAATAGCGCCAATATTGTCGGGTTAATAATGTTTCCCCGATATTAGCAAACTGCGCATATATATTCGACATTCCGAGGAATCGGTGGGATATTTCTCCGGACGCACATCCGAAACTAACTTTCAGAGCGTCGTGATTCACGTTAAAAAAAAATAAATAAATAAAATAAAAATAAAAAAACAAAAACAAATCATCAAGAAGGATATTCCGCTTATTTATTGGAAGCTTCGCTAGAAATATATACCCGTGAATTGCCCGCGCACAACCAACTGTTGCGCCGTACACAACCCTCTTAGCGGTGTGAATCAAATTATAGAGGCACGGATCTCGCGGCGTATCTCGAAACGTATCTTTTCCCTCGCGCGCGACAATGCACGTTTCCACGAAAGCGACACCGGTCGCAACCGAACGACGCCGCGGGACGTCGCGTTATTGCCCGGTCGCTGACAATGAGTTACAGTGTTATTACTCGTAGTTTTACAACGAGAGAGATAGGGTTCCTACCGGGTTCACCCCCTCGAGAGAGAAAGACAGAGCGAGAGATGGAGAAAGAGAAATATAGTAAAGATAGTAACTTATGGTTGATGTAACGAGCGACGCGCGGCCTCCCGGAAGGGTGAGGGGAGCGAAGGCAATAAACTGAATTATCGCTGTAACACTCTGAATCGCGCGCGCTGTGTGATCAAGCCGGGATGTTATGGGAAAGATCGAGCCTACGGCTACACACGCGCGCGCGCGCATATGGTTGAAAGGCGAGTTTTAATTGCCGCGCAGTTTTCAGTTATTGCGACTTATTTATTTATTATTTCTGTCACTTTTCAAACACACACACGCAAGTGACAGGCTTTAACTCTGTTGGTTTGGCTCAACGATTATTTGTCTCTTCTCGCGAATGTTTAAAATAAATATCACCTTCGCGAAATCTACTGCGCCATTTCACCTCCTTTTGTTATCCGAGAGCGATTTATTGCCGCATCTCTCCTCGGGAAAACAAGGTGTGTGAGCGCTATATCATACGCGATAGCAACCGAGAAATATTCGGTTAGGCGCGCGGCATTTGTGTTTGCACACATGTGCGCACCCGAGGAATTGAGATAAGCGACCGGCAGTGGAATTTCAATGCCGATTCGAAAACTTCGTTATCGGAGGCCGAATTCGCCGGCATTCCGCGAGTGTAACGACTCGTGAAAATGATTTTTTTTTTTTTTTTTAATAGAGAGACTTTCGTTTCGCGAGAGAACCGACGACGATCGATCGAGAAGCGGAGAGAGAAAGAGAGAATCAAAATTAAGAAATTAAGACATTCCGAAATGAGAGAATATTCATCAATTTCGTAATTCGCTCTAATTGATCTTGATATTATCCGAATTTAACGATACGCATATCAACCTCATTTATAAAATGTTATAATTTACTCGCGCCAAATGGAAACGTTGCAATCAATCTCCCGCCTTTTTTTTTTTTATAATTACTTAATTATTTTCACGTGTTCGTATAGTACGAGATTTGATGGCCAGGAAATTAAAAAAAAAAAAAAAAAAAACGAAAGGGAGAGACTCAGTGCGTAAAACACTTACAACAGTAAATTAAAACAACAGTAAATTAAAACAAGAATAAACCGGCCGCCGAGGCGCATCCGGTACATACCGGTCCCAAACGGCGTCGTTACATTCGGTCTTCCGTCTCCCCTTCCCCCGACTCCCTCTTCTTCTCTCAACCCCTTCTCCGCTGGAGGGCAAGGAGAGCACGGCGCTTAATTATCAATTACCCACCGGGCCTCCCACGAAAAGCAATCGCAATTACGAGCCGGTCACGAGGCCAGCCGGAGCGGATTCGCCCCTTTCTTGCCTCCCTCACTTCTTCTCCTTCCTCTCCCAACCCTCCTTCCCCCCTCGCAGATTTATTTCGTACGTGCACGCGGATGAAGAACAATGCGAGAATTGGGGAAGTGTGTCACCAGGCTGCTGGCACTCTTCATATTCGCGAGGCGGAACACACCTGGGCACCATGCGGCGCTCAGCATCCCGGAGCGGGTTGGTCTTGAGAGATGAGGCGGTATGATTGATACTTTATTGCGGTCCGCGCACCATTGACCCGTAAAACCATATGTAGATTGTAAGAAATGAGACACGCAAGATGACAACAAAACAAAACAAGATAAGCGGCGAGAGACAGAGAGAGAGAGAGAGAGGGATTTAAAGAAAAAGAAAAGGGTAGGAGGAAAGAATTAATCTACCAAAAGTGGAACGTCCGCGCCGCGATTAAAACGAGATAAAGTACGATTGATACTTTATTGCCCGACCCGAGACATTGACCCATATATCGAAATTATAGACTGAATATGTAGATTATAAAAAATGCAACGTACCGACCGGTTGCACCTAACGTCATTCGGCGGCCCCGCGCTCGTTGTTAATCAACTTTCTCTATCGAGAGATCGGAAACGGAATTAATTAGACACGTTGATACAAAAATAATAAAAAAAAAAAAAAAGAAAAAGAAAAGGAAGAATATTAAAAGCACAAGTCGATGCACTTTATGTGCGAATCGTTCAGATCGCACAAGACGAAACCTCTCGGACGATCGACCTCTGTTCGATCGTCACGCTTTGGTACATCTTCTTGTTTCTCGGCGTGTGCATAAATCTCAACATCTGCGCGAATCAGGGGAGGGGAGTGGGGAAAAGGTAGAGAACAACTATAACTGTTTCGCGCTGTCGTTTCGGTCGGTGGCTCGCGGGTCGCGCCATTTATCCCGCGGGCGGGTTACGAGAAGAGGAAATGAGCAAGACGATCAGCTGACGCGAGAATATTTGCGGAGCAGTCGCGCGCTGGTGCGCCCGTTGGTAATGATATAAATCGGCCTTATAAATGGTTTCCGTGGAGCCTTATCTCGCCGGCGCTGGAGATTTACGTGACGAGGAACAATGCACGATGGAAGTATTAATCGTGGCGGTCGACGAGGTCGAAAGCCAGCCACGGAGTCGAGAGAGGCAGTCAGCAGCCACCTACCCATTTGTTGCTCGACTTCCTACCTACGTGGCCGATTCCACCACGGAGCGGAGCGCCTACCTCAACTCCCCCTCTCCCCAACCCCCTTTCGTGTGCCCTTGTTAAGACCGGGTTATTATTATACCCGCGCGGAGAACACCTACCGCGATCCTCGTGATCGATATTGCAACGAGAGAGTCTCTCGGAAGCCAAGCGGAAATTCTATGAAACCCGACTCGGGCCGCGGGAGCAATCGGCTCTCGCTTGCTCGCTCGCTCGCTCGCCGATGCTTATGGTTATGCAGGAAAGCGCGATTATTACCGCAACTCCGCAGCTCTTTATACACGTCGAGACGCGCGCTTTGTGATGTACGGGACGCGTACGTGAACCTTCGGACAATTTTTGCAATCCGAAAATACATACGTACTTGAATCACGAGAAACTCTATATCTCTTCAATCTGACTCCGCGAAACTTCGCTGGATTTTTCTCTCTTTCTGGAAAACGATCGGGTTACGCGTTTTTTTTTTCTTTTATTTCTTTTTGTTTTGTAAATTTGACACTTTCCGAGACGCGTGTAACCTTTGCGGATCGACGTATCGCACACGCTCTCATGCGTACAAAGAAATCGGTGGGTTGGCGAATTGATATCGTGACTCGATCTCGCGCGCGCGAGCTCGGGGATTAAAATTGAAATAAATCATTTCGTCGTGTGTCATGTACTGTCCTTCTCGGATGCAAATGGGGGACCTAAGAGTGCATTCACGTCATTTATCTTGACGGTCGCCGTGCCTGCGAGGTTGCGCGGCGCGCGGAAGCAGCCGAGAAAAATCCGGCAAATAAAATTATCGTTCGTCTAACGAGGTGACATGTCCCGTCTTATCAGGCGGGATTCAGCAACGTCTCGGATCATTGTGACTTCGAGGCGCGCATACATTTATAATACACGCGGCAACACTCGACAAAAATCAATTTCGAATAAAAGACTGCGATAAACTTTACATTTGTGTAAGTGCGTGTGTGTGTCTAAAATTTCGCGTATCGTTTCCGTGCGCAAAACTCGCCGATACACCGCGTCTCTGAAATTAATTAAGTTCGGTACGACGCGCGCGGCCATCAGCGAGCAATGACGGCAAGAAATGTCCCAGGCATCCGGCCTGAGAATTTATAGTCACTTCTCGTGAGTCTTGTATAAACGCGACTTAAGGCGCGTGCCACTGTCACTGTTCTGTGACAGTCCGCCCGGCGACTGTCTTCGTTAGTTACTTGACATCGCGAGCCGGCGCGCCTGTTCGTCAAACGCGCATACACACACACATACCGCGACAGAGATCGACTGCAGGATGCTGCGCAAAAAAAAGAGTTTCATCGGTTTTCTTTTGATCTGTCGCTCGACGATACGCGCCTGAAGTCACTATCTTGCGCGTCGCTAATTACTATCTGCCGATAGAGTATTACACGTTTCCGAGAAAAAAACAAAAGAACTGCGCGACGTGCGAGAAAAGACGCGCGTCAGTACGGACGAGCGCGTCATCCCGAATTCTTTCGACGCCTACGTGATCTCGACGAATTCCACCGGCATTGTTGTTTTCTCTTTTTTTTTTTTTTTTTTTTTGTCGCAGCTTTTAGAGAGAGAGAGACTTTTGTACATCGTCGAACGAAGCGCGTTTTCGCCGCGCAACTTTCCGCTTTTACAGCGCGCTTAATGAGGTGTATCGGGACTGCCCGTCACATTAGAACGGTATTCGTCATTACCGTGACGCGTAAGGTGGTCAAAGGTATGGGCACGCTAAACCGGGCACGAGCGATCGCAAGCGCGTAAACGCTCGCGTGAACATAAATGCGCTCATAGACGTCGGCATCGGGGGACCGGGCGTAATTTTACTTTCCGAAA
This sequence comes from Pseudomyrmex cubaensis, assembly GCA_014825685.1. Classification (NCBI taxonomy): domain Eukaryota; kingdom Metazoa; phylum Arthropoda; class Insecta; order Hymenoptera; family Formicidae; genus Pseudomyrmex; species Pseudomyrmex cubaensis. The sequence goes on along the minus strand of QVOA01009865.1, from coordinate 23,487 downwards.
CTAAAAAACAAAGAGAAAAGTGCGTAAGCCAACACGTAAGTTACTTGAAGTGCAAGAACAATATTATTATGTAACAAATTGGAAGCGAGCAAAAACTTTTCCGTAACGGTTCCGAGTACTTCCTTGTTAGCAAATGCAAATTGAGGTGCCGCGAACTTGTGTGCGCGCGCGCGGCCGCTTATCTGCAAGGACATTTGCACAGTGAATCAGCCTATGCTCTCGGTCGATTTTCAAGCGTATCTTAACGGCGATTGGAGGAGGATCGCGCAATATCCGCTACTCGCGCGCGCACGGGGTGTCCGGCATAAAAAAAAAAAGTGCAAGATCGCGCAAAAGGCGGACGTTGACCACGTGCGCTCAATGGGTTCGTGCACTTTAAATGCCGGTAGGATCGCACCCGGTATCGTTACATACTTGCGTGAACATACGATTTTACACACACACAGACACATTGTTCGTCGACCCCGCCGCATATCGGAATATCGGGGATGCACGTTACGTAGAGAAACGTCGGAAACGGATAATTCCGTAGATTAGAGCGCGTTTAGGCGCGGGGCTTATGTGCCCTTTAAGTTGCGGCGTTTTCTTCGCAACAACGTTCGATGCGAGGCGATTAGCTATCATCCGCAAACGAGGAGTTTCGCCGCGAAAGGAGAAAAAAACATCGCAACATTTCACGGTAAATTACCAACTGCGGTGGAAGTTAACGAGAGAAAAATAAATCGATTTGCTGTTCTGATCTGTAATTTCGAAAGCGAACTCACGCATCGTTGGAAGTCCCGGCTTTGTTTTTTGACCGATCATGAGGTGAACACAAAGAGAACAGAAGATAAAGAGAACCTTTTATCCAAAAAAAAAATCAATCAATAAAATAAGAAAAAAAAACTTCAATTCTTTCAACTTTTGTTTTAATTAAACACTGCAATAAAGAGAAATTTTTGCAGTCACGTAGAATATTGTAGGTCTTGAATCTCTTCACACTTGGCTTGATCGCTAATTTATACGTTCCTGATATTATAAGAGAGATAGATGAGAATTTAGCGGAGAGACGTTTGTGCATTTGAGGATAAAGCGTATCTCTTGATAATATTCCGGCGGTATCGTGTCGCGGTCGAAATACGAGAGATACGTCCGCGAATTTACGCCACTTCCCGTCGTGACATTAAATACGCCTCTCGGTGAATGTAATATCGCGCTTAGATATCGACAAAAGTGAGAGGAACGTTGGGGGATAATTGGAAAGATTACACCGCGCACGTCCGCGTATGTATTATATGCATTTTAGTAGCGCGCGCGCGCGCGAGCGGGCTTTAGCTTAGCGACGAATTATCGGACGTTTGTTCTAATACCCGTTGCACGACTTTCCGATAGTTCAGATAGTCGGTATCTAGGTCTCTCTTCTCTCGAAGGAGAACTTGAGAACCTTAGGTCTCTTCTGGTAATTTAAGAGCTTTAACAACTTCGAACGCTTGGGAACGCGAAGACATTAAAGGATCCCGGGGATTCTCTCTTGTAGAAATGTGAAAATCGTCACAAGTTGGCGAAAGAGATTCAAGTTTATCGAAACAAAATACACAGCAAAACACCTATCAATGCGCGATCTCGCTTCCATCTGAAATTCCCGGGAGAGACGTGTGAGAGAATACAATTTCTCTGATACGTGCGCGAAAAAAAAAAAAGAAGAAGAAAAGAGAAAAAAATGTTAATCGCTCACGCGGAGGCTTTCGGAATCAGTGAAGTTGAACGTGACTGATAGTCGGCGCAACCTGATAACAAAAAAGCCGAGATGAAAACGATATGTTGCTCGTAAATGTTGCGCCCGGTGATATACAGCGCGTTGTCCGGGATTGATTAATCCTGGCGTGTACGCGAAGGAGTTTCGCGGAGATTTACTTCGCGAGTAAAAGGGGATCGAGCGAGAGAGACCTAAAAGTCTCGTTCACAATGGAACCTCGCGCATCTCGCGTGATATATTGGAAGAGAGATAGAGAGAGAGAAAAAGAGAGAAGTAGGAAAGAAGAAGAGAGCCTCACAGAGATGATGTGTATTTTTAACGCGCCTCTTCTATCCCGGAGTCACTTCCTGCACCACTGCCACACTGATCCACATCGATATCGATCTTCCTAGATCCTGTTCGCCGACTGAAGTTTTCTCGTTAAATCGCGAGATTTGATTGAGAAAATTTATCTCGGAATTGCGAGAACACGACGACGTCGGTTTTAATTTCAACGCTTTCGCATGCACATAGTTTTAGAGCTCTGACGATTTGTTGAACGAAGCGCAAGTTTAGAACATAATTTTCTATTCGCACAAATCGCGAGAGAGTGTATCGCTTCCTGTGTTCCAGATTATATTTATTGTATCCAGATTATCCATACAGTAACGGTGCATGCATTCTTACGCGTTCTACGTACAAGGTTCTCTAAATGGACAAGCATTGTTTGCTAGCGAGTCGCGTAGTGTCGGTTAATGGTACAACGGTGTCGGGGAGAACGAGATAATTTTAAATAAAGTTGCCGCGCGAGAGAGTACGGGAGAGAAATTAAAATCTTCGAATTCCATCCAACACTCAATAATCCCGCGCGAACACACGTTGAAAAATGTGTCGGCAAAAAAAAAAAAAGAAAGCGAGATATTTTTGAACAATTCTCCGTTTGCCGGAAATAATCATAGAAGATATACGTGGTTTATCGCGTATCTAGCGCGCGCGCGCACGTCTCGATCCTGTGGATCAAGGTTCGCGAGCTTTTAAACGACAGGTGCAAACATTTGGGGAGCGCGCGGCGCAAAAAAGGAAGCCGGTAATTGTAAGCCTCGGGTAGAAAAACCAGTTTGCTAAAAACAACCCGGGCCCGAGCCGAGACTCGTTGTGCGGGGCTACCGAATAACCAACGGGTGTCGGTGTAGTAACGTAACCAGTTCGTGAGAAAAAAGCGGCTTTTGAAAATCCGTTTTAAAATATCCCTTAAAATCGTTCAGTTCACGCGCGAATTACGCGTCTCGTCGTCGTTTCCAAGAAGAAATGCGATCTCAAACGCGTTCTTGAAATGTTTTGATTTCTTCCGAGAACGAGAGAAACATTCAGAGGAGATTAATTTCAGTAAACTATTGTTTACGTGCCGTTAGAAAAGAAAGGATTTATATTTTTATTTCTCTCATATTTTTTTCACACAGAATAAAAGTTAGCGACGTAAAAACACATTCAATGGTGGTGTGTAATATTTGTTATCGAAAGTCCATTCTTTTCTCGGTGCAACGTGTTCGCCGCGTTCAGCGTAACAAAAAGCGCGCGGGTTCGCCGGTCGTCGAAAAGGCGCCGTGGAGTCGCAATACTTGAACTTATGCAGGAAATACTTTCTATGAATGAACTTTCTCACCGCACATCGAGGGAAAAGATACAGTTAAATGCCAAAACGAGTCAGAGCGCCCGGGATCCGCAAAAATGTATATAAATAGCGGCTTATTCTCTTCTGCTGCGTAATGCACCTACGTTTCCCCTGCTGGTATATATCAAATTACAATGCAATTACTGTCGAGATACGTAATAGCATTTTTCGAGCCGAGAAACTTCCGCGACTGAAATTTCAAAACGCTTTCAAGTCCCATCGATTTCCTACTCGGCATTTTATTCTCACTTAAAAAAAAAAAGAAGAAGAAGAAGAACAAATCTATTGTGCAATTTACGCGCGTTTCCTTGTTCTATGGTAATTCCTCGAAAAAGGCAAACAATGCCTCGTCCAACACACATAAGACAACCTCGCTGGAATTCCAGCGCGGGCACCGTAGTCGCGCGAGTGTGTGTGTGTGTGTGTGTGTGTGTGTGTGTGTGTGTGTGTGTGTGTGTGTGTGTGTGTGTGTGTGTGTGTGTGTTGTTTCGTGCGCGATCGCCTAGATTCGAATTTACGAACGATCGTTATTCAATTCAAATACGCGAACTAACGGGTAATCCGGCTCGCAGGATTTCCGCCTTCGATGTTCGTTACTTGTGTTCCAGGAGAATCGGGGTTAGGGGAAAGGTCAGGATGGAGAGACGGATCGATCGTCCGCGAGATGCGATCGTCACCGAAAAAAGTTAGCTGCAATTTTTGTTAAATACATCGGGAAATCTATTTCTTCTTTATTATTGATCTCGATTGAATTCGACATCGCAAACGCACCGTTCGATTTGTGCACCGGACAACCTAAAGGATGGTACGTGTCAAGGATTCAAGGATATCGCCCGGCGGGCAAAATACCAGAATATTCGCCTTCGCGAACCGCTCGTTATTTCGCCCAACGTATGACGGACGTGGGGCCTCAAGGGCTACGTTTTTTTTTTTTTTTTGCAAGGGTCTTCGTTGAAAGAAGATATATTTAGACGGAGCCCTTGAAACATCCTGCCTTAAGTCTCGGAACGCGTCACGAGACTGATTCGTCTCGAGAGCGCGCACGCAGGACCCTTCTTGCGAAACCGCAACAACGAAACGCGCTCACGAAAACGAGACGAACAGGATACCGTTGCACCGATGAATTATTTACTTGCGACGAGAGCGCACGCGAACGAGCGTTAATTAAGTTAAAGAAATTTTGTCCCGTCGTCAAATTCGGTTAAAGATAATTACATTCGTAAAACTGTGAGGGAAGGAGAAGAATATAATTTTTTTTTTTTTTTTAGTGGTGTGCGATGATATTTTACGGCAAATTGCCGGAGGGATCAATTCGGATCGCAGGATCAAGTGTAATCGAAAAAAAAAAAAACTCACCTCGCACTTGGACGTGTCGAGTATCTCAACTTCCATCGCGACATTGTCGATCGTCACGCTGTGTCGGTAGAGGAAATCTGCAACACAATAAATAAATGTTTATAAATTTAATGTCATTTTCATTTTTATTATCATCATCATCATCATCATCATCATCATCATCATTATCATCGCTACCGGTAATCGCGTCTCGGCGCGATTAAAACCAACAATTTTCTCAATCTCGGCGATTATTGCGATCTAATGAGAGAAAGAGAGAGATGAGGTTTCAATCACCTTTGGAAAAGTTTAAACGGATCATTTTCCCGGAGGATAGAAAACGCGGCTAATGCGCGAAAGTGCCGGATCACTTAGTAACGACAATTTCAATTAGTTACGCTCGCTGCTGTGTCATTATACGATCGTTGACAATGACACGTGACTTTCGCTCGGTTGTTCGCCGATCGAAAACGGTTGCGCAGAGCAACGCGATTTGATTTCTCGAAGTTTTGCATCATGTAAATAATAATTTCTCGATCTCATATTCGAGATACGTAGTATATGTGTCGATCGTCGAGATTGCGTTTCGCTTAGAAATTCTGGGATGCCGCGGATGTTGCGGCGATTTTTAGTTCGCGCGCGTTTGTAGGGCGAGCGTGGAAGGGAAAGCTCATATTTCTTGAAGTTGATTAGAGCATACTCAAGGAGTCGAGAGCACGCGCGCACACCAAGACGAACAAGAAGAAAAGACGCGGAAGCATGTCGAATACCAGTAGCTGCGCGCCAGGGTAGCCGCGCGCACACCACATACACACAATAAATAAACGATAAATAAACTCATAAACACCTCATAGTGTCGGCGGCGAGGAGGTTGGGAGAGGCGCGCAGAAACAAGCGAATAAGGATGCTCGTTATATTAGCGGTCGTTACGCTCGAGAAAGTTTTATTGCCGTACAATACTTAATGGAGAAACGATTACGACCGACCGTTGCGACGGAAAATTCATTGCTAGTCTATTGACGTGAGAAAAAAAGTCGCGCTTCCGAGACTGCAAGAGCGCGGTTTGCGCGCGTATTAACTCGCGGGTTAAAGCGCGAATAAGATTTTCTTCCGCGCCTGTAGAAGGATATCTTTAAAAAGATACATTACAGAGTTGAGGCGCAGTTGAAGTCTCTCGAAAGAGGTTTAACGACAAAATCACTCAACATCAGAGGAGATTAAAAAAAAAAAAATCTAAAATTGTAACCTAATATTTAAATTAGAATTTGATGCGCAGAAAGTGTGTATGGAAAGTTACAAGAGTCTTCGATGTGAGAAACTTCAACGTCATAATGGCAGCACAAAGTTTCTAAGAAAAAAAAAAAAAAAAAAAAAAAAAAAAAAAGATATGTGCACGTATATATCACAAGGCTGTAACTTAAAAGACAACAAGAGACGTACGCGGCACACTTTCGTCGAATGGTAACCGGTAATATAACTGTCACCGAGATCGCGCGCGGATTTGGCTTTTGCGTTGGAGATCCATCGCGCGGCGATATACGTGATCGTCTATCGTCGATCTATCAAACGATCGGGATGCACGATGCAATCTCCTGCGCGCGGACAAAACGTTCCCGCGTGCGCGCGCGAGGATCGACAATGCAACGAAACTCGCTTTCTAAATCATTGCCTAGAATTATTCCACGCAAGGAGAGATTTGCATTGTTAATCGAGATCGAAATAATAACAAGTGCGCGCGCGCGCGCGCGCGTTGTTGTCTGCATCTCTCGTGGCGAGAGATGAAAAGGACCGATTACCCCCGGAGTCTCTCGTAAAACGACGATGTTGCGCGCGCCTCGTACGAATGCCTTGTAATCGAAATTGCCGAGGAAGATCATCCTCGATCTACCATCGAGAGATCAAATTTAAGTCGTGCGATGGGAAGCCAATAATAATAAGTGGCCATTTCGAAAGTACCAGACGCTATTATTGCGCTGCGCATGTCTAAGATTCGTAGATTCTGTGTACACGTTTTTCCGCAACAACGGTCCAAGAAAAAAAAAGACCGGAATCTTCGCTCGCCGTCTTTTGTTTTTTTTTCTTCGTTACATATTCGAATGTGTCTGGAAGTTGTTACTCATTTGTTGCAATTTTTGTATCTCAAAATTTTGCATCTCTGGTAAAAGTATAAGATTTATTACTGGTGTAATATTGCGAGCGCGTAATATGTCCTATATTCATCGATTTATATTCATAGCCTCGAGTTGATAAATATGGATTTAATTTCTAGCGAAGTAACCCAGACAATTTTTCCAAAGAGGATATTTTGCCTGCCACATCACCTTCACGGACTAACTGAAGGAAATCAATGGTCCCGCTTTCACCGTTCGAGGGCGTTTTCTTCGGAAAAGTGATTCTCCAACGACCGGGAACGAAAGTATGTGTGTATGTGTGCGCGCGCGATAATTCCCGCACGAGTCGCACGAAGTGTTGATGCATTTTCGATTCGCTTCACACGAAATGCGCTGAAAGAGAGAGAGATGCACCGTTACACGCGAGATCACAACGTGCATGCAAACCTGTCGACGTATCCCAGGTAGTTTCCAGATTTTGAAAAATTGAAAAATCCAATGCGCGAGTTGTTTTTTTCAAAAGCTACCGAAATCTTTTTTGATGTTTTTTTTTTTTTTTTTTTAAATTTCCATAAAGCTCGAAGAGATTTGCGACGCGCCACAAAACTTCTGAACATTATGACCGCCGACTGACTCTACCGAGAGTGTAACTCTAAAGAATATAAAAACCAAAAGCTATTAAAAGAGATATGTACCGCGATTTCTATCACGCTATGAAAACAATTTATCTCTAGATTGAGGTACTTGTTCCAATACCCGTTTTTGCTTCCGGCACTTCTTAAGGCCTTATTTTGTGAAGCGGTCTGTGTAATATCTGCAGACACACACACTACCTGTCGTGTCTACGTCGCGGCGGTTTTTTTTTTTTTTTATCTGTCATCGTTTTTACCATTTTTTATCGATTCCTCAATTGACGGCGATCGGAGAGTAGCGCCCACGGCGTCATCTTTGAGGATCAATTGAGCGATTATCTCCCTCCTATCGATTGAAGGGGAGCACGTCAGATTATCCGCTTCCTGGTTACGTTCTACTGGTGATTATCCATCATTTTCCCAGGAAATTAATTAATACCGATGGTAGGAGAGAAAGAAAGTAAGAGAGAAAGAGAGCACTCGTGCGCGCGGCACCCTTTCGTCCGTCCATTATCGATCGTTGATAGATCGATCGGGATCGAGATTGATTCTGATTGCCAGTTACATACACAAGAGAAATTCGATAAATCGATGATTGCGCTATTGTGCTGGGAAGCTTTCCGCGCGTTACGTGGACGGCAATTGTTTTGAGGAAAGTTTAAAGAGAAACTCTTTCCTATAAATTCACTCTCAAGACTCAATTCGCACAGATCTCAATTCGTACTCCGTTTGTTTGTTTTCGATTCCTCGCGCTCGAGACAGCACGAATTTGTCCCGCGCATTTTTATATTAGATCGCAACAAATCGTCTCGATGTGATTCGCGTGTGCACCAACTATTTTATTAAAAAATTCGCCGATCTATAAAGTATCTCGATTATCGTTACGATAATGTCCCCATAACTATCGGGATTGCGATGGAAACGGCGTGACACTCGAAAGAGGACTCGAGAGAGGAAAAGGACGCACGCGAAGTCGGCATATGTGTGTGCCGCGGCGATGGGTGTTATACAAAAATACGACTTGCGCGTTCAGGGTTAAGGGGACAATACTTCACGGTGAATTTTTTTCTAGGCGGCTCGGATATCCGCGAAACACGCCGTCGTAGCTTATATGTCCGCGGGCGTGCATGGCAATTATTGTGGCGAAGTAGCCTGCATGAGTTATGAGAGAGATCTGCATTCTGCGGACCCTCCCTATAGGCTCTATTTCATATCGAGTGTTTAAATCTCCGCCCTCCTCGGGTTTAGCGCGCTGTTCGTTGTCTCGCTCTCGCTCTCTCGCTCTCTTTCTCTCTCTCACTTTTTCTTGAAGCACACCGCTTTTTCCCCTCTCCCCCGTCCACCAATCGCTATCTCGTGTATTTCTGTGACCGCTAGAACGCCCTCGGGACGTCGCTCGCGAGGCGCCATGATTAAGATTTTTCACGGATACCCTTGAATTAGAGTCCGGTTTTGAGCGCGAGAATATTTCACGGCGGATTTTTCCGTCTCGCGCGCCGCGCCCGAGCACGCGATGGAACTGATCGAGATTTAGATTCGCGTTTTGTACTCCGGGGTGAGCGTTTGGCGCGCGTGAGTCGGGGCCGCCCCTTTCGGTGTAGATACTCCCGATAGCCGAGCGAGAAAGAAACTTAGATAGAAGCGGGACATTTATTTCGAATGCGATGCTTCGAAATTAACAATAAATGGATGCAATTATTCACGCTTCATGTAGTAGCAATTATTTTCGAAAGAGAGAGAGAGGGTGAAAGAGAGAGAGAGAGAAAAAGGAGAGATAATGAAGAAAAACACTTACCAGTGGTCGAGCTGTATTCGCCAATAAATCGCCTCGTCAAGTATCGCACTACCACGGCTGCAACAAAGAGAGAGCAAAAAATTGATTAGTTTTCAGAATCACGATCACGCGAATAATCGCAGTGGGTTAATATTCCCCACCGATATAATACGTATCATAATTACAAGCAATAACATAAAAAGGCGCATTTATATTTCTCACTCGTGGCTGAAGAAAAAAAAAAGCAACGACGACGCACCCCCTCTGCGTGCGGTCATTGAAAGACGCTATTAGGCTCAACTCCGACATCCGTTAATAAAGAAACTATAAATAACGGAACGGGTTCTCTTGCGGTTTGCCGATAAATTTCTTGCTTCATAAATTCCGTTTCGTTGCACCGCGCGAAACGCGGCCTAGGATTCAACATGTCGACGACGTTGCTCGCATCGTCGTCGTCGTCGTCGTCGTCGTCGTTCGATCCTCGCAAGACTTATTGAATACATAGATTCGTGCCGCTCCATACTCGTAGGTACACCGTTTATAAATCTGTCGTCGAGTTTAGTCCGACGACGACGACGACGACGACGACGACGATGACGACGAGGAAGAGGAGGAGGAAGAAGAGAAGGGAGAAATATCATGAAGAAGGGAAGAAGGAGAGGAGAGCGCTGAAGACACGAGCGCAGAAACGGAATATAGAACTTTATTCGTGAGCTATTTGCTGAGATGAGAGATAGAGAGGGAACGCGCACATCTCTCTTCCTCTCTTCGAAATATTACAGCTCCGCGCGGCTGTACGACAATATTTCAGCCGCTTCGACAACACGCGCGCCGCAGTTCGACGAACCGACAATGGAAAAGTGTCCTTTCGGAAATTCTCTTTTTTTTTTTACTTTGTTAAAAAATTTGCGCGACAAATTCCCGCGCGCCGCACTCGAATATAACTTTGTGCAAAAATCTCATCCGCCAGGTCCACAATTTGTTCGGGTAATCCACGCCAAAAGGAAACCTACGGAATGTTAGCAACGTGCCAAGCGACCCACATAATGCAGAGAGAGATATTCACTCTCTTTCCGAAGATGACTGTCATCGGAGAACCGGAGGAGACGTTACGCGCGTAATCTTATATACACGGCCGGGCGAACCGGAGTAATTGATGTGAACGCGAGAATGTTGTTCGGGCAATATGCCGTATACGCGATCGGTCCCCCAACAACCGAAGGGGGACCGATCTGTGCCAAACGCGAACCTAAATGAAAACACGCGCCTCTCGTCGAAATCCAAACGCGACGAGAAACCCGACACTCCGACGTGCCAGATACCACGTGTTTATAAAGTTTCTTATCTACGCGCGAGGGTTTACAGGCGAGAGCGTGTGTGACATCTTTGTATTTATGAAAGATAAAAATAATGCGCGCGAAGGGCGAGAGAGACGACGTCGCGCGACGAAATTCACGAAGAACGTTACGGGGATATAAAAATCAAGTGGAATAAAAAGAAAAAAAGAAAGAAAGAAATAAAGGATAAATTACAATACGCGAGGGGAGAGGGGGAGAGAGATGGTTCGCGATTGATTGCGCGAGTGGCCGCGCATAAAACGAGGAACAAAGAGCAACTTGGGCATACGGGAAAAGAGAACGAGACGGAGAAAGAGAAGAACAAAGAAGAATAAGAATAAGAGGAGAGAAGCCGATTAAGTCACCTGCGGAGAATTGTGTGTAATGTGGAAGATGCAGCGTTACGAGCAAAACCAGCCATTCGCGGTGCCATTCGCCGACGTGCGATGGTTGCCAGCGCGGGGTTCTATAGATAGATCGTTGGAGGATAAGCCGCTTGGTAGACGTAAGAAAATAGTAATTACGATCGCCGTGGATAAAAGCGAGGAAAGAAAGAAAGAGAGAGAGAAAGAGAGATAGGACGGATTAAAAAAAAAAAAAAAATAAATCGGGCGACCAACCAAGCGCATCCTCTTGTCTCGCGTTGAAATTTCCTTTCTGCCCCGAAGACCCTTCGCGAGATCCTTTATTGGAACAAATTTCGCTCACCCATATCTCGGCGCGTTTAAACCGTGCCAGCTCGGCTATAAATGGATCAATTAACTTCGCTTTTGTGCGGAGGAGCGTCTGATTATCGTGCACTTAATCTCGTTTTCGTTTTTTAGTCGTCACAATTATCTCGAGCGCAAAATTAATAATTACGTAACGAAATAAGTACAAGAATAAAATTTTTTCTATCATTGAAAAATTTATTGAAGATTGAATTGTACAACGTAAAAAGTTTTACACGTTCGGACCGCGCAAACAACGTTTAAAATCGCATGCGAGAGAGGCTGTAAAATTCTCGGATCGATTGTCGAAAGAAGAGAGGAGGAGGGAACAAAAACGAAAAAATCTCAACAAAGTGCCACTTCCACAAATGCTACTGTGTTGCTCTTTTTCTGTCTTGTACGGCCTTTCTTGCGATACGGCAATAAAGCAAGTCGTTTAGATCAAACGAATTTATGAACACATCTCGGCTCGGTAGTGAACTTCCAATTGCCTCCTCAATAAGAGTTAACGCAGATAAATGGTTGCAGATAATAATCTCGCGTGTCTCTCTCGCCAGACTGTAATCATTTTTACGATTCTCCGCGCTTGTCTGGAGGAGGGGTTTCGCGAAATCGACACTTCATACTGACAAAGTCATTCGGGACTCGAGTTTATGTCCAGTCAGCTGTTTTCCGCTACTCACCGCGCGCGCACACACAGAAACGGGGGTGTAGGTAACGGCGGACCCCTAACGAAGGGGGAGAGAGAAATGTTTACCGCGTAAACTCGGAATCCGGAGACCGGACACGGTGCGGCGGAGGTAACAGGACGGATGTATCGGATGTCCAGATCTCTCAACCTGCCGCCATCGCCGCCGCCGCAACCGTGCGGGATTTTTCGTGGCACCGGGCGACCGCCTCCCGCACAGGAGGGTGATATCCGATAACATCCACGGAGGTCCTTATTATACTCAGCGGGATCCCCATACGAAGGACTTTTAAGGATTCCCTCCTGTCGCGATATCCTCTCTTGCCATCGGCGCGCAAAAAAAAAAAAAAAAAAAAAAGTGGAACGAACGACACAACGCGCTGCGTGTTCCGCCGCAATCACGCTGTTCACGTTCACATGACAATGCAAGATATGCGCGTACATACAGCAAATTGCGATTAAGCGCAGACACAATTTTGTTTCTCTTTCTCTGACTCCAGAGATGATTGTGCACAAAAATAAAACAAGTTATACAAACAACACATTCAAACATCTAGAATTTTCTTCGAGAATTTGAAAAATCCGAAGATCTCGCAACTACAGAATTTTAGAATCTGTGAACACCCGACATTGTTGGGACCCAACGTCAAGTTATATATAGAGAGAGGCGTGTGTACATAAATATACACAAGAGGCGATCCAGAACTACTCGAGAATGCAACAAATCAAGAATACGAATTTTCGAGAACGGCCGTCTCAATGATGTAACACACGGACACGCGAAATTGGGAGAACGGAGGAGAGAAACAAGAGAGAATTAAATAAAAATAAAGTAAAATGGAGAGTGCGCTCTTTATTAAGGTGGCGGGGTCCTAGCGGCTATTAATAGGATTTATTCGAGGTCGGCGAACCGCCTTATCGCCGTTCGTTTGCTCGCTTTGTATGCGTCGCGCGACTGTCGAGTTAACTAATGCAAGGTATTATTCCGCGGACTATGCGTATCCATCTTAACGGCACTTTCATTCAATGCGTTGCGTCGGTGCGCTATTAGACAACGCGCAGAAATTACACGCTGTACGGCGACGCGATATTAGTATCGTCCGCCATAATGAACGTCCTTCCGACGTGATTCAATATTTCACACCGTTGCGCCATAATCGACCTGCGTCTTTTTTCACTTCCTCCCCGCGCGCCAGGCATTATGCATTACCCACTCGTGCCAGCGAGCGCGCGAATTAATATCAGTTTCGACGCAACATTCGTGAAAACACGCGCTCCGAAGTTCGCTTGCGCAGAAATCAATTACTTCTCTTCAGACACGAACCCGTTCTGCCGACTGTTTTGCCGCAGACTTAAATTTTGCGCATGAACAAGGGGATTTTTTTTTATTTTGTTCATATTTCTTTTAAATTAGCGTTACGTAATTAACGTTAATTAAAATGTAAGTTCGTCATCAAAATTTCGGAGGAGGTGCGCGCGTTGGAATGGAATCGCACTGATAAATATGTGAATAAAAAAAAAACAAATTATCTCTAGAAAACCTCGAGAAATGTATTTACATTAAAAACACCGCGTGAGATAAATAATAAGAAGTTAAGGAGTTTCACCTGTCTTGCCGACTTGGGGGCCGCCGAGGACGACCACCCTGATCCTGTTTACGTTTGTCATCAGGTGCGTGGGTTAAGTATCATTCGAGTTGGCATCACACATCGCCTCCCGGCGGATGCACCAATTACATCACTTTGCACTTTACCGCCAGTACTCCTCCGGTCCGGATCCTCTCGTCGGGACACTGACCCACTCGCGCGCGCGATGAAGGGACGATGTCCTTTTCTCGAGCACACGCGGCGGCTACAATTGCGACACACTTACGGCGTAATTACCGTAACGATCGATCAATCATCAAAGCGCGATTTTACCTCTCGTTCTCGCGACGCAATTACGAATTATTAGTCACTAATTAATTTTCGGCACGCCTCATTAATTTTTTCGTCCTTAATTACGAGAACAATATTTGACTGCGTTTCTCGTCTCTTTCTCGCTCTGCGACAGTTTGATTGCCGCGCCGATCAACTCTTGCGAACGTTGATTACTTCTCAGAAAGTTTTCAGGAGTACGTACCGAAATGAACGGAGCGAAAAGTTACACAAAAAACGAATCGGTAGAAGGTCGGCCGTGACATCAACATGAAGACGTTTCACGCTCTTCTCATTCTCGTTTCTCTCCTCGAAGCAGATGTTTAATTTACGATTATCAATTAATCGAAATTTATACCGGTTAGATACGAAGAAGCTATAAATAGTACGCGGTGTTGATCGCGGAGAAGCTTCTTCGTTAATTCCCGGCGACTTCGAAGAAATCGCGATGGCGATGAATAGACAGCCTCTGCTGCTCGCGTCGTTTTCTCTACCTGGCGAACGAACGTAATCGCGATTACGAGTTTGCCCAGCACGTTCGAGCGATTCCTCCACGCGCGGGGATCCTTAATGACGCGATAAAGCGCACGTTGAGCAACACCAGTTGTCCCTTTTCAGCGGCGATGCACGACACGTCTCGATCTCTTACGAAACTTCTGGTCCGTGAATCACTTTGAAATTCGCGCTCCGCTCCGCGATTTGATATCGCCCCGTGATCGAATTTCTTTTTCCAATGCAGCCGGTTGTATGGCGGAGCAATCGCCGCGTCCTTCGTTCTAAAAGATCGCAACCTGCCTCTTCTCTCTCGCTTCGAAGGTGAGACTATTTATTAGCGGTGGAACGACCGTCGCTATCTTATCGCGATTTCCCGGTATTTTGAAGGTGACGAATCCCGAACGTGACGCAGAGTTTCATTCGCGTCTATCTCTTGTCTTCTCTTTTCTTCGCCGCGAGATTCCCGAAGAAAAATCTCTTTTATCTCGAAGAGAAGATCTTTCTCACCTGTTATCCGACCATATATTCGAGAGTCGCACCTACCGACAAATTAGTCCGTCCGTCTCTGCTCGTCTCGGCCGAGTGTTCTTCTCAAAAGAACTAATGGAGCCTCTCGTTTACGTGTATTTTCAACAAGCGGAGAAGCGCAGCTGTTTCAGGAGATTTCAGTCGTGCGATTCACAACTGATGTCAACTCCGCTCTTCGGGAACGAGCGTCAATATTCCGTCGCTTCGCACAACTAATTAACCGGTCCCCGCGGTTTCTCTTTATTGCACAAGAGGAGCTCTCGAGTGTTCACTTCCTCTTCGGGAATTCTCGTTGTCGGTCTCGTCTTCTTTTCTTCTTCTTCTTTTTCTCCTTCTCGCCGGTTCTTTCTCTTCTTCCCTCTCCGGACGTCGAACTTCACTCGCGATTCGGAAATTCGGGAGCTGGTTCCCCTTGTTCGCACCTCGTCAGCGGCAAAGGGTGGCGGCGGCTCTCTCGGGGCAACCTCACAGGTTCGCTCGTTCGTGTCCCGTTGCGTTGTGCTGCGAATAACAACGCAAAGCGGCGATTCGAGAAATGCTGTCTCTCTGGTTCCATTTATAACGGGTCGTCGGCCTTCCATCGCGTCTTCTAGCTTGGCGCCGCCGACACGTCGGCGATTACGAAAAAAAACGACAGGCACGCACGC
The DNA here is from genome assembly GCA_014825685.1 of Pseudomyrmex cubaensis. Lineage (NCBI taxonomy): Eukaryota > Metazoa > Arthropoda > Insecta > Hymenoptera > Formicidae > Pseudomyrmex > Pseudomyrmex cubaensis. The sequence goes on along the minus strand of QVOA01009865.1, from coordinate 7,928 downwards.
ACGGACGTACGCACACACACACACACATACGCACGCACGTGCGTGCCTCGCTCGTTTGTTCGCGCGCGCAGAAACGATGGCAGACGACGATTGCGAGAAAAGTAGGATGCGTTCATCCCCCGCGGCGACGTGCAACGCTTTTGTTTTAATGCGCGCGGACGTTTTTCTGAATGCGGTACGAGATAATTTTAACGTTTCGAAACGACGGCGCGTGAAAAGTTTAATCGCGAGAAAAGGATTAAATCGCGTCTCTCGAAGCAAACACGACGGTTCTCCGATTGGCGTTTCTTTTCCGCAAATGTTATTGACAAATAAAACAGCGTGTGTTTCGAAAACAAAAAAAAAAGGTGGGAAAACTTTATTGCAACAAGTAACTTTTTTGCTGAGAAATTTCTTTCTCGATATTTTTTCAATTCCGATTACTCGATAACATTGATACGAACGTTTTGCATGTCTCTCTCTCTTGTATTATTAATTTATAATTGATTATAATTAAAAGATAGTTCGCGGAGTATATAATTAATATGTGACAAATGAGCAAATAACGTAACGGGAAAATAATTGAGCGGGAAGGGAAGGGAGAAGCAATTAACGTAGCGGCGAAATAATCGACTTAATGAAGAAACAATTAACATAGCAAAAGAAGTAATAGATATAACGGGGCGGATGACAATCGTCACTAACGGGAGAATGTTAATTAATACGCAGCGTGATAAGAGGAAAATCCTCGAAGTTGTTTCTCTCATGAAAATCGCGAAGCCGTTTCTGTTTTCCTCTTTTTCATTTTTTTTTCTTTCCCTCTCTCTCTCTCCTCTCGCCTTTGTTGCGCTTTAAAGTGATGTCCCGATTAGATAACGCGTTTCGCGTATCACATATTAAACCTCATTATCTTGCAGAACAAATCGCGACGATGTTATTCGTACGAGATTCTTGTTTCGCAGCCTTATCGTGAAACTCGTCTCAATGTTGACCAACAAAAGAGCGATCGTAAAGTGCGACACGTGCTAAATTGAATTAAATACAAATTGAATAATTCGCGCAGCGAGAAAGAAAGAGAGAGAAATTGTAATCTCGATAATACATCCGCGCAATCAAGGCACAATCATGCGAGTTTTGATTAATTAATCTCGCATTGGAAAGTATAATGTGAGAAATAAACCTTCGAGAGAGGCGAATGTGAGACACGCAAAACGTGACACAGCAAACTTCAGAGATGCTCGGAGAAAAAAAAAGCGCGATTCACACTGAAATACTTAATTACTCATGATTACAAACACGTATATACGAACGACATGTTTGTTTATTGCGACAGCGATTGTTTACCATTCGCAAAAACACTTCGGTCGTTTCCACCAGCACTTTTGTTCGTGAACAAACGCGAGATATTATCGATCAATGATTTTCTCCGCGCGACGCGAAAATACTCATTTTTATCGAGAGCGATATCTTCGAGAGCGAAAACATACGTGTAATGTCGCTTAATTAATTCGTTAATTAAACATCTCCACCAATCGGTAAATCGAGCGCGATTGATTTCGAAGGCGATCTATTTTCGGAATTCCGTTCGTTATCTTGCTCGCAAAATTTCGGCGTGCGACGATTTCTGTTACGCAAGTGGCAAATCAACTCGGCATTTACGCGATAGATTGAAGAACGCACCGTAATCGGAGACGGTGCGCGCGTATCGGTTTTCGCACGCAGTGCTAGTTCACTGCGCGTGCAAATAGTAGACGATGCGCACATGTGCACCGGTTGTGTTTGTTCAACGAAATCGAGTTTCTCCGACGCATTATAATCGCGAGGCGGTTGTCGCGCGGAGACACATCTACACACCGAAAGATTATATCAAGTCAACTCGGATTCCACCACCTATCGGTGTCTGACGGTTCCGATTAACGCTACGATCTGAAAAATAAAAAGACGATTGAAGCGCGCGCGCGCGCGCGTATAATGAGAATTAATCAACGTCGGAAAGAAAAATCGAATATCCTCAATATACGCATGCGATTTCAATTAGCACGTCCGAGAAGGTTTTTGCGCAAATTAATTCCGTTAATTAACAGCAATTGCGGGATTACATTATCGTTCGCGCCGATCGATCGGAAGGCCGACAACTCTCGCGGATCTCAAATATTAATCCATTTCTCTCGTCAAGCATTCCACCAAGACACTTCGGAGAAAATCGCACATAGAGCGCGCAGTAGATTTCAATTAACTTCTTGCGCGCGTATATAAAAGGGAATTAACTTTTATTATACGCGTCCTCGTAAAAGATCGATTGATGATCCCTTCGATTCCCGAAGACGACTCCGAAGTCTCTTGGCGGCCGCTTCCGAGCGAAGAATAATTACCTGGTTGCTCTTCTCAACGCTTACACACGCACGATTAACACACGTGCAGCAAATCGGAATCTCTCTCTCTGCCGGTCATAAATTCTCAGCGAACAAAACTCTTCCGTTTTTAACTCTCCGGAGTTTTTATATCGCGATCTCGTCGAAAATTCGAAAATCCAATTTTGGTTGCCGCAAAAGCACGTGTCATAAAACGTTTGCAAGTTCTTCGCAAGCAGTTGAGTGCGCACTGTGCTCAATATACAATTTCAATTACATTTCCAAGAATCATCACATCTCTCGGCGGAGACTCGGGTAGCGGTCCACTTGCGCCGATCGGCGATTCGCACTCGGGACAAATGTTTCGACGACGATATCGCAATTTCGAGAAATGAGCAGCACACACATTACGTGGCAGCGGAGAATTTCCGAAATTTCCTCATGAATAAAAAAACTATACGTTGCAAATCGGTCGTCGTTATATTTGTTCGCGCGTCTCGGAGATGTGAATCTGACGGATGCACGGAATAAGAACGAAACGGGTCGCGCGCACAAGAGAGAGTGAGATTATGCTCGGGCTTCTTCGAACACAAACGCTCTCCGCTCTGAGCGAACGCTCGCCGGCGAATGCGCGGTGCTCGCGGCCGACTCGTCTAATATGCAGTTGGCTCCGCTCGCTCACCGGGACCGCCGGCGCGACCCGACGACGACGACGACGAAGACGAAGACGAAGACGAAGACGACGGCGACTGTGCGCCCGCTTCGTCCGCCGCGCACTGCTGCGCGTTGTGTTACGACGAGCTACAAGCCGACCGCCGTGTTAACAGGTAAACGTGCGCGCGGTGCACGAAGCGCGTGTCTGCCAGAAGAGGAGGCCTGCGTGCGGATGGAAAAAGAAGACGCCACTCTCGCGCGCACAGACGGAGCAACGATGAAGCGCCGCCGACGAAGGTGGAAATGCGAATTTATCTTCGTTCTTTCCTTCCTTCCCTCTGGAAAAACGTATCGCGCGGTGAAATTATAAACGATATGAATGTTCTTTTTTTTTAATAAGCGTGACAAATACGCAACTGGATGATATCTTGCAAAGCTGTGCAAAACGTTCGGGATTTTAATTTATCTTCTTTTCGTAAGGAATAATTACAAAATGTGTTTCTTGGTAAACATTTTTTTTTTTTTTTTTTTTTTTTTGAGAAAATTTTGTACAACAGACAAGTTGTACTTGATACACTGCGGTCGGGTACGTAGTCTATCGATCGTCACAGAAATCAACAACTCCGCGTATCCGTGGCAACCTGACGAATCAGAGATCGACAGAGACAACTGTCGAGTAGCAGTAATTGAACGTGATTGGCATGCTCTCTTCGCGAGACCCAACGAATCCGGTTCGATTGCTAGTCAAGCCGCTGTTAAGGCCGTTGTCTCCGCCGACAAACAGCGACGACGGTAACCTGCAGCGCACGGTGGTAATCTTCGGATCGCTCCCGCATTCGTTATCATGGGCAACGAGAAGGTAGATATAATTAGCATCGCCCAGAAACCCGAGAGGAAAACTCTGCTACAGAGGTACGACATACCGATCGACCATCTCTCGTACGAATTCATATCGCAGTGCGCCGATGGGAGAAAACTGGAGCGAATCGTTCTCATTTTGCGGTGAGTTTTTTTCTTAAATGTCTGGAATCTTCGAAAAATTAATCGAGTGTCAATTGCTCGGAGCGTCGCTTGTATTCCACTTTTGAACATTTTTTTTTTTTTTTTTTTTAACTTTTGCCACACAAGCAGACTTGACTTGTGAGAAACTTCCTTTGGCTCACACGTGGCAAAATAATTAATTTTGCCGCTTTTGAGGCATTTCGCGCGTCTCTCAGAAATAGAGGGTGGAAGATTTTACGATAATTAACAGCGCGTATTGATGATAGATTGAAAAGAATTTTTCGCACTAATCGTCGGGATTGCGAGATCTGCGAGTTTGCCGCAAATCTTAAAACGCTCGTTAAACCCGTTACTTCGCGACACGTTTATTAACGATTCGTCATAAACGTCTCCACATGTGGTTTAATACCAGTTCTGGCGAAGAAGGGATATATCCAGATTTGACGAAGCATGCGGAGAAACGTCTTGCCGAGATTAAACCGACAAGCGCGGTTTTGCACACGGTCGAGCCAGTTTTGAAACGAAATATGTTAGACACGGATGAGCGACAGGAAATCGACGAGGACATCGGCAACTGGACGCGCGACATGCGATCTCGCGAGAAAGATTTGGACGAGGGAAAATCTACTCTCATCAGCGATCCTAGCTCGCAGCCGGAAATTCGAAAGCCGAATCTCGCAAAAAAAGTACGTCAATAACAATCGAGCCATGTTACGTTAATTAGAAATTGTGCTTCTATTTTACCAACAATTTTTTATAATTGCCATATATATGTTATATAACATATATATATGTTCTAGATATAAACATTTTATTTATTAATTAATTAATTCTCTGCCATTTGTCTCACAAAAGAACTTGATTGAGTAATGCGCGCGGGTTTATCTAATTATAGATAAAATGTGCGAAACTGAAAGTAAATTACGTAAACTCGTTCATAAGTCATATGCGTCGTACGTCTTTTTTATTTTTTTTTTAAGGATAAAAAGACGACGGTGAATGAGAAAAAGCGCGATAAGCCGAAACGAATAGCCTCGTGCGACTACGCGGCTTGGGATAAATACGACGTCGACACGGAAATAAACAGGATAGACCTGCGGAACGAGCAGCGGCAGACCGAAATGAAGAGGATCCAGGAATTGCGAAAGGAGCAGGATGAGAGGAACAAGACGACGGCGCGTAAAACGACGGTCGATAAACGTAAGTTCGCGAAGTGGAATCTCTCCCGTGTGCGTACTCAATCACGCAGACTCTGCGCGTTGAAAGAAAAAATTCCGAGCCGAATTTCCAATTGACTTTTTTTTTTTCACATTCGCACGTACACACACACACGTTAGTTTCGTTAACTGGCACGGAAGTAAACGTGATGGCGGAGCGAGAAAGAGAAAAGGGGAACGAGGCCTTTAGAGCGGCCGATTACGAGGAAGCCCTTCGGCATTACGACGCCAGTATCGAGATGGACTCGAATCTAAACGCTCACAACAATCGCGCCATGACGTGTGAGTATGTGTACATGAGATTTTACGCCTCTGGTTAAATTAATCGCACGATTGCGACAACAACAAATGTACGTCGCGTTGCAGTCATAAAGCTGCGGTGTTACGAGGACGCGCTCAATGATTGCAACACGGTAATTAGTAGGGATTACAAAAATGTCAAAGCGCTCCTTCGCCGGGCGGTATCTCTGGAGCATCTCGAGAGGACGCACGAGGTATATACATTCGCGTATATACAAAAGTAAAAAAAAATGTTTCGATAAGAATGTTAATGTTACAAAATAAAAATAAAATCAACACACACGAAAACAAAAAAATTAGCACCGGCGTTTATAAAATGCGCGACGTGTTACGATTTTCTATAGGCTCTGGCCGATTACGAGGCTGTTTTGATACTGGAACCGACTAACAAAACGGCAATATCCGGCGCGAACAGGCTGAGAAAACCGTGCGAACGAAAGATAAGGTGAGAATTTCGAATCCGGTTTTCTTTGAAATGTGTTTGTTCGGCAAACTCGCGATTGCACATATAGATAATAAAGAAAACAACACATACACATGTATTTCTCTTAGAATAAGACAATTTCAATTATTTTTTTGCGGTCGTTAAAATTCCGTTTATAACTTCGCGCGCAGGATGAAGATCACCGAAGAAAATATCATCGATGGCGAAGACAAGGCCGAGCAAATAAAGTCGGAGACAACCGCGGAAACGAACAACGCCGCGTGTTCGAAGCAGCGTGTTAACAGCAATATATGTTATTGCGACAGAGCGCCGGGCTCGTCGCGAAGTATTGCAACGAAACCGCACTTAAAAGCGAGTTACTGCGTGGAAGCTGAAAGCAACAAAGCAACAGCGGATGCCGTGGCAAATAAAAGCAAGGGAAGACCAACGCGCGACTCTTCGAGCGGTAATAAATTATCACCTGTTGCAAAGGATTTCGGCGGCGGGTATAAAACGCCGACGACGAAGCGAAACGCCGCTGGAGGCGGCGACGATGTTTTCGCGACTTTTCGCGAGTCACTTCCCAAATTGCGCGGCGCACAAGACGCGAGTCTAGAAAAGTCTATTTTTTCGTGCATATCCGCGTATCCTCGTAAAGCAAAATCTTCCACGGTTGTCATCGAGGAGCTTCCTGCGTGCGACGACCAGCCGACGACCGGCAATAACCACGTCCGAGCGGTGAGCGAAAAACCGAAGAGACTCGACGATTCGAAAACGGAAGCGAGATCGGAAATGAAAAGAGAGACGACGATGACGGCGAAGAAGTCGGATGCGGATATTAAGAATAAGAAATTAATTTCTTCCGATAAGGAAAACAAGGCGAATTTAACGCCGAGAAAGAAAATTGACACAACTAAAGACTGTCAAAGGGAAAACAAAACTTTAGAGACGGATATTCAGGTGTGCGATATATACGTATACTCTCCCAAAGTTGGAAAAGGAACGAGACACACACATATATGCATGTTATTTCGTATAATTCTTCTTTTTTTTTTTTTTTTAGAACCTGCAAAGTATCGAGTCCCCTTACGAATTTCTGCGTTTGTGGCAGTCTCTGAAAGACGATACGGACTTGAAGCTGCACGCGAAACTTCTGCGATGTGTGGCGCACGAGGATATGAATAAAAGTATAATAACACACACATATATAATACAATAGACTTATCCGACATAATGATTCTTAAAATAAATTTCTACTTGCAGTTATAGGTAATAAATTGGACGGTACGATGTTGAGTCTGATTCTGCGTTGCCTGGAGCAACAATTCTGCACGTCAAAAGACAGAGAGTTGCTTACAGATTTACTGTTATCTCTGAGTCGAGTTAGTCGATTTTCCATCGTCAGGATGTTTATGGATTCCGCTGATAAAAAAGGTAAAGTGACAATTTAATAAGAACGTTAACAACATTGCGCCGACACAATTTTTTAACAAAAATTATTTATAATTAAATTATTTAATACCTCGTGAACAATTTGACAGCTTCATTTTGCATAATTTATAAAATAAATCCACCGTAGTTGTTTAATATTTTATTTTGTTAATGTAATATTGTATTTAATAAATAAATAAATTTGTTATATAAATTTGTTTATGTTGCAGCTGTGGAAAATATACTATGTTTTCTGAACCAAGCAAGCATACAAACGTCATATCTGTCTTACTTGAAGAACGCGTTTGCAGTTCAACATTGACTTTATATTTATATATATATATATATATAAAATAGAATTGTCTTATATTCTAGATGTAATTATAAATAATTGCTTCAATCATAAATATCACATATAGAAAAATATATACATTGTGTATTTTAAATTGTAAGACGATTAGAAATAAAAGATTTATAAAAAAAAAACAAATTTCTAATGCTCGAAACTATATAACATTACGCGCGTAAAAACTATGTTAACGACAAAAAAAAAAAAAAAAAAAAAAAAAA
>QVOA01009864.1:0-23640 GCA_014825685.1 Pseudomyrmex cubaensis | reverse complement strand
TTATGTTCTCCTGATACCTTTTTTAATATTTTTCGGTATTTTTAAGAAGTTTTAAAGGAGAGAGAGGAGTTTATAGAAAGTAAATCAATAAGATGAGCAAGTTTTTTTATAATTGTATCTTTATTTAGTAGAGAATCTGTTAAAAGTACAATGTATATTAATATATGTATAGTGCTTATTTTTCCGTCCCACTTTGCACAGACTGCGGACTGTCAGATGCAGTAACTTATGTTTAATAAGTTTTACTGTATTCTGGTGTGGTTAAAAAATAGAGCACACGATCACAGATTACTAAGGTTTTTTTTAAGAAAGGAGAGATAGTTTTTATAATATATACTATTGACGTAAAAAAGTGACAAGTTAAAATATCTCTATATATAGTTTTTGAGCTCGAAAGCTTCGAAAACCAGTGTTTAGAGTGAAAAGTATATGATCAGAGAATATATGGAAATTGATATAACGTGTGTTCAAAAGCAAAGCTGATCGTTCCTTCGCAGCTTCCTGAACCACAGAGAACCACTGCACGTCGGTCAATTTTCCCTTAGTTTCTCCTCGCGCGGGAAGGATGGCCGCTCGCCTCCTCGAATATACGATGCTCCACGTTCGTAAACGAATATAAAAGAAGAAGAGCGGCCGATGGTAACGGGCGTAGAGTGCGAGAGAGATGGACGCTCGCGCACCCCATGTTTACGTATACAGACGCTCCCGACACGCACGCACACAGCCACGTGTCCCCGAGAACGTGCTCTGAGAAAATTCGACCGGTCGGTCCATTTGCATGGTCGTCTTTTTCCGATCCCTCTCTGATATTCCCTTCTTTCGGATTCCGTATACGATGTGGTCGTCCAATAACCGAAAACATTTCACACCACCCCTACCCCTTCGTTTCGTTTCGTTTCGCAGTCCGAGACTTTAGTCGGTTCTGATATTCAGTCAGAGCGAAGCTCTGCGTTCGAGCTATTCACGGTTAAAAGCATCGGTCCGAGTTCTCATTGAGGACTTTCTTCGTCAATCTCTTTCACGTCAATTAAGCTTAATTGTAGATCGTTAATTCCTCGGAGCCCATCAGTCTCATTCTGAGAACGTTTTTGTGAGGGATTCCCTTCAATGACGTTACACTGTTCGGAACTGCAAAAAGATTTTATCCTAAAAAAAAAGAGCGAGAGTAGCTTTGTGAATGTCTTTCTTTCTTGAAAACAGTGTAACATCAAAGAGAGATAATGTTTGAATAAAACTTTATGAATTATAAGTCCTCTTGTCTCCTCTCTCACTCTCTCTCTCTCTCTCTCTCATGGTCTTTATTTAGGGAAGATTGACTCCGAGGAGACTTAATTATCCAAAAAGTTTTATCAATGAAAAAAAATGGAAGTGTAAAATAAAAATGTTTAAAGAAATGGATTTGAAACAATATTTCCAGTTTTATGTAAAAATTCCAGTGTTAGAAAATTTTACGAACGATTGCAGGAAAGTAATTCAACCTGATTTCACACACGCACACACACACACACGCATTTTGCTAAGAGTATAATAATTATTTCATTGTACTATTACTGTTAAGTTTAAATCTATTTAAATACCGAGCTTGATTTTGTGAAAATACTCACGAAAAACTCGTATCACAAGTTGACCACCACTGTACACTTTCTCCGGGCGAGAGAACCCTTTAGCATCTCACCCCCTTTGGCTCGGCTCGGCAACCCGACTCACTCTCGCTCTCGATTCGCTCTCACTCACCTCCCCCTGCCTTACCATCCTCCGTTTTCCGCCGCGACCACCCCGCGTTGCACCCTTCTACATCAACCCTCGCTCCGTGTCCCGGCGTCTTCTCCCTCTCCCTAGCAGCAAGTGAGAGTGGACCTTGGTCCAGCGCTGAATCGACCCTCTTTGCAACCTCCGTCTGACTCCGCGCTCACCCTCACGATTCCACGGCCGTTCTCTCGTTCCTTCCTTTCCACCCCCGTTGTCCTCCCATCCCTGCCGCAGCAACCGCCGCCGCCGACGACGACGACTTCTCCGCACGTCGCCGCACCCTAATCCCCATCTCGAAGATACGTCTACCCTCGAAACCCCGTATCGATTGGCAGAAGCATCGCCAGAGAGCGCCACCTAAAGCCACCCCGTGTTCTTGCTCTCTTTCTCGACCACCGAAATTTCAAGAAAGGCGCGGAAGGTCGGTAGTTCTCAGTTTCTTTACGTTTCAAGTTCATCACCTGAAATTTTATTTCAGAGCAGCGCTAGGTCGCGCGCTCAAATGTGTGCTCATTTTCAAAAAATTTTATTCTTTTCTTCTTTGTTGAATTAAATTAAATTAAAAATGTAATTAAATATGTAATCATTTTTTTTAGAAGTCTCATTTTAAGACAAAATATTGAGAAAGAATAATAAAGACACTAATTAAAAATATAGCTAAACAATATATATAAAGTTGCAGATATATTTTATAAATTTTCAAAAAATACTAAGTATAGTAGATGTGTTAAAATATATATATTAAATATATAAATTTTTAAAAACTAATATCGTAGATGTGTTAAAAATATAAATTAAATGTATTAAAGCTGTTTTATGTGTGCAACAATTTATATGTTACATTTTAATATATTATTTATAACTTACGAATAAACTATGATTAAAAATGATGAAGAATTTTAAGACTGAGGTTGTTATTTTTTTCTATTTTTCTTGTACAACGCAAGGACAATACAATACCCACGAATTTAACCCAATTTGAACTATAACAGTCTCGTTTCGCTCTTACTACAGCCACTGCGCGACCTGCCTTCGTATTGGAGAATGCACACACTTCTCTGATTCCGCTAATTCGTGAACAAGTAGCCACGAGCGTTCTCGTTGCAACCCGAGGTTTTGGCAAGCAATTAAACGCCATTGCGGGCCACTTTCGTGCGAATTTTCGCGTGTGGCCGACCAACATCTGCCGAGTTGCGCGTGTGGCTATGCGGTGGCAGGTTCGGGGGTAAATGTTAGGATAATTGGGGCGAATCATGCGAGGTTTGCCGAGCGCCCTTTCATCGGCGCCCGGACTTCTCACTCGGAGCCTCAAAATGTAACGAAACATGAATGTCGGGAATGCAGCAACGTCGATTTTAATGACGGAATTGCAAGAATGTTCCGAGCAACACGAATGTTCCCGCGACACGAAAAGCCTTCAGATTCTTCATTATCCTGTGCGGTGTCAAATCGAGAGATAATTGCGGCATAATTTTCACATCTATCGAAGTGTAAACCAAAAACTATTAACGAGAAACAGAGAAAATATTACGAAGTACCACACACACACACACACACACGCAGGCTTTAACTCCCTAGCCTCTCATCGAATCAATTTCGGACACGCATCCAGAATCTATCACGAGCCATCCGGTCGAATTAACTTCGGACGTTATGAGCACATCGACATTAGGGACGCGGAGTGTCGTATATTACTCTCTTTAGACACCACCAGATTCATTAGTTAGTTTTACTGCGCGCCGACGATAGGTCGGCGGATAGAAGTCGTTCGCTACAAAGTAGTTCTCCAAAACACGCTCATCGTTTAATATTATTACCGATAATTCCCGCATCGGTCACAAATTCTGTAAGACGAAAAATCAACAGTCCTCCCACTTTCGCCGTGTGTCGCGGATTCCCGGTTAAAAAAAAAAAAAAAAAAAAAAGCAATTAGCGTCGGACGCGTTTGATCGCGTCGTAAAATCCATCGTCGGCCGTCTCTCTTCTTCTTCCGACGCGGCCGTTAACGGAACGGCAATTTAACAGCCGATAAAGTCCGTTCATTCGGCGGGACGTGCGGCAAGGAATAGATAAGGTTTCTTCGCGGAGGTTGTCTGGCGTAGGAAGAACGTTATGACGAATTGGGCCATCCTCGGCTCCCGACACCGTCAGAAAAAGGGAGGAGAGAGAGAGAGAGAGAGAGAGAGACCTACCCCAACGAGAGATATGTTCGGAGGCGTCGTCGTTAGCCAGGTCGATGGGCGATTTATTTGATGCCGTCTGGCCGAAGGTGATGCGCTACTACTGCGGTTAACGAGGCGAGCCCTTCAAGTCGCGCACACAGATTCTCCCGGAGACTGACCCCCCGGTAATTTGTGATTCCCAGATTTTGGGGATTGCGTTTTTGGGACGAAGACCGGGACCGTCGCGCGGAAGCGACGTTCCCAGACGCCATTATAAATCGCAATCTTGAACTCTCTTCTTTTTCGAATTTATATTGAAATGCTCGCGTAATTATTAATGAAGATTTACACGCAAAGAGCGTAAAATTAATCAAAATTATTAACGTAAACAATAATTCGCGCCGATTATTTCAAAGGTATGTTGTTCAAGTGAAATCGAAACTTAACGTTGTTTTGTTGAAATTTTGTTGTTGCAGAAATTTAATTGTAGTTTTGTAATTAATTAATTTCACTTAATTCCGCCGTCTGAGTAATATCGACTGTTACTACTCGCCCGCATTGTTACACAAAATTCTGACAAAACTTGCGCTTCGATCGTTTCGCAGATAAATTCCGCGACTCGAAACTGCCGTACGTTGCAAATCGCTTAAGAGACATTTCTGCGATGGAAACCGCGGCGGAAATGTGGCGCTCTCTCTCTCTCTCTCTTTTTCTCTCCTCCGGATAGTCGTCGTCTCTGATGTTCTGCGTTAACTTTATTTGAGATTTTAAAATTCAATGAGCCAATCCGATCGCTGACTACAGCTCTCGGTTCTGTGCTTTTCCCGAGAAAGAGGGAAGCACGTTAAAAGAGAAGAAGACGAGACGTGGAAAGGGACGTGCTCTCTTTGTGATACGGTTAACTGCTCCCTTCATCCTCTCGAATCTTGACAGATCAAAAGCATCGACCACGCTCGTAGTCGACGATCAACTTTTCGATTGAACGTCCCTAAAGCACTAAGTCGCTTCGTTCTAAAACGAAGCAAGAGAAAGCGTCCAGATCGTTTCAATTTTGCAATGTAAATAATAAATTGCACTTACACGCGCGTGTGTGTGTGTATGAGAGTCTTGCTCGCGGTAATAACGAAAGATGCAGAAACTGACGCGATGAAGAGCAAGCGGGCGAACATTTTACATCGGAAAACGTAAAAATAAAATTAAACAATTGTCGTACTTCCGGTCTTTATTGGCGAATCTAAAGTAATCCAAATAATATGTGCATTTAAAGTCGCGATGGATAAAACGCATATACATTCAAAGAGTTTTTTTCAACTTAATTTATGTAATATCTGAAGAATATCTTAAACAACATAGGCATAACGTTTTCTAAAAATAATTTTTATGTTAATTTGCAACATCTTTCTGTGTTTTGTTTGTCAGGACCTTAAATATTATTTGGATTATTTTGTGAAACACACAAAGTTCCCCAATTGCTCAAAGCGCGATTGTCGCATATCCGCGAAAGTTTTTTTGTTTCTTCGGGCCACCGTGAGGAATCTGGTGTCTATATATGTAGGAAATTATCCCCCGTAATCGTTACAGTCCCATCATCCCTCTCCGGTCGGTAGTAAATTCTTGAGAACCGAGCAAGGTGTCGGCCGATAACGACCGGCCGTTTTACCGAGCGTATAAATGAAAAAGTGAGAGTCCCGCGCACCGCGACTGGAAGCTCGTAATTTCTGGAGCACCCCCTCGGACTTCTAATAAATGCCATAAGCTGTTCGCTGAGAGAGCGAACATAATTCACCCCTCCCCGCGCGTTCTATTACGTAAATGCCACACACGCGCGATAATCCAATAAACGCCCGCTCACACGTGTTGCCTTCGCTCCTTAATAAATTTGCTCGATAAATCGCTCCGATGCGATGCGCGACTGCTACATAATCGTATTTCAATCAGAGAAGCGGAAGGAAGCGGAATTTTCTGACTTCGACGTCAGCGGCGAGTGTGAAGTGTGTTGGAAAATTCGTTCGCGCGAAAAGTTCACGAGAAAGTTTTTCTCAATATATATTTTTCGAGATTTGAGAAAGAGACAAAATCTCTTTCTCTCTCTCTCTCTCGAGAAAGAAATTCTCTCGCTAAGAAATAAACAGAACAGAGATGGAAAAAAAAAAAAAACGATTATTTATTTCAACTTTCGTGACAAACTTTAACGACGATGTAACGCGCTCGTATCCGAATCGAAAATGGCACTTTTTCATTTTTTCTGATGAAGCGGTCAGTTAGTACGCAATTATCAGCTTCGTTATTATAAAAAATATTTTACGTCGGAAAGCATCGGGCCGACGTTCGTTAGCGGAACGCGTTCGAAGATTTGGACTTTAATGGGCGTGCGGAGTTTTACATGAAATGTCTCGAAGTCTTTTCTCTCTCTGTGTGTAGACGACTGACTTTACGACTTCTCTTCGTTTCAAGCCTTCATTTCGGCACTACCGCGCCAGAGGAATGTCTTCTCGGTTTCGGGCTCGTCAACCTGAGCCCGAGACCGAGTAATTAAAATTGATGCGGTGTTTAGTGAATATAAATTGAACCTCCGCGCCCTCGTGACGCAATGCTTATTTCCGAAGATAAAAGGAAGAGACTGTTACAGCGCCGAAATCTCGCGCTGGTTCTTTTCGTTCGGGAAACAGCTCCAGCAGATCATCGTCAGAAATTAGTAATGGGATATGTAAAAAAAAAAAACAAAGCACTGACGAAGCGTTTGAATAATAATATTCACATATTAGCAAACTGCACGGGAAGTCTGGCTTCGACTCCCGGCCAAAGGATTTTTTCGCTTTTACAATTAACAGAAGAGTAAGGGAATTTGTTTCTATACATAAAAAAGTTGATATGCGGATTATGAATTTAATTCGAGTTTTATAAGGTGTATTAATTTTTTCAATAATTATTGCGATAAAATAAAAATAAATATGTTCATCGCTTCTGAAAAATAATCGCGCGGCGAAAAAATCACTCGTGTGTTTCAGACCTAAACGCTTCAAAAAAATTCTTCGCACGTACGGAAATTACGTGTTTGTTGAACAATTTACACGTTTGTTAACATTCGCGTTTCGGTTGTACACAGACGTTTTTCATCAACATTTCAAAGACTCGCGTAATGTCTTTCTCTTAGTTGGTGTCGCATACAATATTATTGTGTGTTTCGGTATCGATTTCATTATGTTGTCTGCGAAGTTGGTCGAGTGGAGTTGGAGCGAAAAGTCATCCGACGGGCCGCGACACCCGCTTGTCACTTTTAAACGACGGCACGACACGAAGCAACTATACCTATACAGGGTGACAAAAGAAAGTCGTCGCTGCTGAAGTCTCATCGCGTGCGCCGAGTCGTAACTTCGCGTCACGGCTCTGAACGTTACTTCGCTCGTCGTTACGATCGACGATCACGCGACTTATCCTCGTTTTCGAAGCGCGACTCGCGAGGCTCGTCGAGAAAATGACAGCCGGCTGTGTCGTTTCTGTGATTTACGACGATGTAGCAAGGGTGTTCCGTCCGATTACGGTCATTTAACGGCTCGTTGCTAAGTATATTGCGCAAATTGTCTCTCGCTTTGAACTCGGTTCAAAAAGTTCGAAAGAACATTTACGTCGCAACAAAAATCTAGACGGCAATTATAATTTACGATGGGTGACAGGCGTCAAGAGAAGATCTTTTTAATATTTTTGTGTAACACAAAATATATAGTAATAATAAAAATTAATTAAGATACATAATAAATAGAAATTAATATTAAATTAATTAAATTAATATTAAATTAATTAAATTAATATTAAATTAATTAAATTAATATTAAATTAATTAAATTAATATTAAATTAATATTAAATTAATATTAAATTAATATTAAATTAATATTAAAGATAATAAAACCAATACGTTAAAATTACGGAAGATATTTTCCGTCGCTTGCCTGTCATCTTCTCGATGGGTGACAGACGGCAAGAGAAGATCTTTCTAATATTTTTGTGTAACAGAAAATATATAGTAATATAGTAATAATAAAAATTAATTAAGATACATAATAAATAGAAATTAATATTAAATTAATATTAAAGATAATAAAACCAATACGTTAAAATTACGAAAGACATTTTCCGTCGCTTGCCCGTCATCTTCTGTCGCATCTCGGAAATCTAACGCGTTTGTAAACTCATCAATACACAACAACGGAGTTGCAAGTACGTAAACTTGTTAAAAAAAACTTACACAAGCGTAGGTTCCTCCTCTTCGAAGATGATCGATTGGTAACAGAGCGCGAAATTTCCATCAAGCACCGGAATCCGCAAGAAGAAGATTCGCGCGTGTTAGCGAACTCTCCGTTACGAAAGAAAGCGATTTGGGTTATGGGAGCCTGTTCGTGCCAGGCTCTGGTCTTCTCTCGAGGGCCCGAATTGTCAGTGGAAACGAGCAGTCGCGAACGAGCGCGTGAATGATGGGTGAGCGAAAAGCTGCTCCGAATGAGCAGTCAGGGCGCGAGAAGTGGGTTGTGAGAGGAGAGAGGAAGGTTTGCCAGTTCGCGCAAGCAATTATCGCGCGAATCGCGCCACTTGGCGGCACGTAGATTGCCCGACGTTGGCTATATCGATCTCGTTTGGCTCATTTCGCGGCTCAACTTTGCGGCGCGATCGATGATAAGAGCCGCTAACCAACCCGACTATCCCATCCCGCGCTTTAAGTATGTAGGTATCTCTATTCTCTCTCTCTCTCTCTCTCTCTCCGCCCGTTCTTGTAATATCGCGATTGTCGTATATTTTCGCGAGAAGCGCAGTGCGGAGAGATTGACGTTTTCTCGTTTACTCCTCGACGGAGATAAGACATTTCGCAACTGCTCTTTTTTTTTTTTGTTTTAATTAAAAGGAAATAATTTTGTTTTAATTAAAAAGAAACGAGAATTTTTGCAAAGATTGTCTTACGGTAGGTCTCACCTCGCGCCATCATTATAATTCATTTAACTGTACGGCAATCGCGAGAAACCACGTACAAAATAAGAGACAAATTAAGTCCCTGATCTTCCTATGCGGCGGAACGCGCGCCATACACGCCGGTGTTAATTTCCTTCAGTTTCGCAATTACGCGCGCCTATAATCACTCCCCCTCCCTCTCTCGCGTCGGACATTCCGACGGTCGAAACGCCGATAGGGAGAGAGAGAGAGTGAGAAAGAGATCCTCCGTGATTATAATTAACCGATCGAATTGAATGAAAAAGACGGCGCGTCTCACGCGACTCGTGTTTCAGCGCGTGTGGTATTCTCTCTCTCTCTCTCTCTCTCGAGTCTAAAAACGCGAGGAACACGAGGAACGCGCACGGTAGTTATATACCCTCGCAGTCTCTCTCGACATAACGACGTCTACCGTGGCGGGTTAGCCGTGGTATCGTAATATCGTGTATACGTACATACATAATGCGACGGCAGACAGCGCTACAGGGACCTTCGCTTTCGCGAACACGAGAGACCCGCTTACACGCCTTATAGCGGGCGGATCACCATGGAAACTAAGAAAATTTCATTCTGCAACGTTTCCCGTTTTTCGCAGAAACATTTCCTAGGTATCAGCCTCAAGAAGAGAGAAACGTTTTTCGCCCCCCACGTACGTGATCAACATGCAAATGTACATCCCGGGATGACCAGGGATGTACAATATACTTCGGGACAATATAACAGGACAATTGTTAAATAAATAATTTTTTTATCGTGTTACAATATTTTTACTTATTACAAATATGTTGCAAATAAATAAATAAATAAGTAATTAATATATATTATAAAATAAATATTAAAGAAATGAATATTAATATTAACAAGATAGATATTCATTATATTTGCTTATTTATTTGTATATAAATATATTATGTATAAGAGTGAAGTGAGAAACTGATATTTATATATATAAAAACGTATCTCGGAATCACTTAAAACATTGAGAAATGTTACACGTTTAATATTTATCTGACAAATGTCTCCGGTCATTTGCAGACGGTTGCCTCTGTCTCTCACACGATGCAATTGTACTTCCACTTTCTTGCGACGTGGATATATAGAAGAACGTCCGAGACACGTCAGAGCTCGTTGACGAGCAAAAATCGCAATGTCGTGAATAATGCAGAATTAATTCCGGGATGTTAAAGGACTACCAGTTGCGACGAGTCGCGCAATTTGGGAAAAGCCCCCCCTCGGCTTCGTAAGTCTCGAGGCAGCGGCTTGCTTCCTGCCAAGTCGCTAAAAGCCCTGTAAATTATTGCTGAAAGTTTACAGCGTCCGCCGCAGGACGCGAACGCGCAAGTGTGCGCGCGCACTACCCTGCACCCCTAATTGTACTAATTATTATCCCGCCGTCAGGCGGACGAGGGAAACCGGAAAAGTCCGGGCGAGGGAAAAGGGGGGGATTTCGTGACGTCGCGGCTATGTTTTATGGTCGACAGCACGGAAACGGAATCTCCGATAAATAATCCGAAGAAATTCGAGGCGCCGTTTAACAATTTCTCAATTGACATACCGCGACTGTGACACCAAACTCTCGTTCCGTTATTCTCGCGATTGATTTCGGGAAATAAATTATTGATTTTTTCTTTTTTTTTCAATAAACACAGACACTCACCAGAGAACACCGCCGAGAGAGTGAGATCCTGGAAGAGTAATCGCTCGGAGAATTTTACACAGACGATTGAAAATCTCTGCGGGGTTTCCGTCCGTCAAGTTCGCCCCGTTAAGTTCGTGCATAATCGTGGTATGCGGTACACAGGCAAATATATAGGTATATCGAAATGTGCCGTGGCAGGTGTGTGCACACACAGAACATTCGATAATACGAGGCCGAGGGACGAGGGTGGCCGTACGCCGACGGCCGAGCACGCCAGTCCGTGCTCAGACGTGACTCGCGACGCAACCCTCATTTTTTGATCGCCCCCGTGCATCATTCTTTCCCATTCTCCGTGTTTCCGTACCGAAATTGACTGATTTTATTGGCGCGGTAAAAACCTGTCGCGTCGATGTCGCCGAAAACTCCCTCACGACACGCCCGATCAGCCGCCGTCAATCGCGCGCGCGTTGACAAGAACCAATAAAAGTTAAATAAAACCACGTACTTGACTGAACTAAAAACTGAAGTCGTCTGGTAAGACAAGAAAAAAAGAACAGAAATGGATCAGATCGGTATGTGTTACATGTGCTGAAGTGTTCAACTTGTTCGACGTGAAAAAACTCGAACGTAGTGACAAAAATACATAATTAATTATTACTTAATCAAGACATTGAACTTTGAAAGCCACACGCTGTAAGTGCGAAATACATTTTCAACTCGTTAATTAAACTTGGTCTCCTTGGTCAAGACGTCTTTTTGCAACGAAGTTTTTAAATTTCACTGGAAAGTTAAAAACTCGCAAATTTGCCATTAATTACCGAGTGTAAAGCGAAAATTGCATCGCTGGTAATGCGCCGATAAAGTTGCATAGAGACGAATCGGGGCTTTTTGGTTAATCAAATTTTAACACTTTGCTGGAATCGGCAATTAAAAACAAAAACAAGATCGATATATCGATATGCGATATATATCGAAATGCGATATATATCGATATGCGATATATATCGATGTGCGATATATATATCGATATGCGATATTATGATGTTCGCATAGAAAAATCTTATTCCTGCTCAAAACGCGACTTAGTACAGTACTACTACGTATTATTGCAACAAAAATATTTTGTATCGACGCGATCTACGTTAAGTTTTTAATATTCCACAAAACATTTATTTATTTTGTTAACGATTTAACAAATATAATTGTTATCCAATTTTTTATGCGTGGTAACTTACACGTTAAAAATATATTTTGCACGTCCGGCTCTCAGAATCCTATAAATTTTTTATTTAGTTTAAATCTAATAGAGTCGTATATTTCGTGTTTTAATTATTATCATCAGTAAATTGTGGCTTAATTAATTAATTGTGACAAAAGTGATCGCTACGCGTCTAATTTTTAACGTGGCTGATGTTGTTCATCGTTATTATAAAATTTGTTTCGCGACGTGAAAAGACGACAATTAAGTAATAATTACCAATCTCTCTTTTGACATATCATTGTGTTAATTGAGCAATTAAAAATGTTGAAGACATCGCGATAGCTTCGCCAACAAAAGTGATTATTAACTGATTGTTAACTCGCACTCGATTCCCGCCGAGTCATCTGTTGTGTTGCAGAGGCGCATGCAGTTATTTTGAAAAACAAGAGTGAAATATAACGCGCTCGCGCGCGCGCGCGCGCGTGTGTGTGTTGCTTATGACTTTATCTGCATCGTGCAAGTCATCGATCTGCGCAACATAGTCCGCATGATTGACTCGATCTCTCTCTCTTTCTGTCTCGGCTTTTTTTGCATGTCGTCCGTATGAAAAACGTCAAGTCTACCGTTGCGTTATTGATGATTTCTACGTTGTCAGCGAGACTGTTGACTATAATGAAAAAAAAAAAAAATCCCAATTCTCGAAAACAGATTCGAAAGCCGCAGCTATCGAGTCCTATAATTATCGAGCGATAAAAACGCTGACGACTCCGCGAACGTGGGATACGCTTACCCTATTACTTTTTGTTACACGCTACCGATGTGTTTATTTATAAAACCATTGTTCCGTTCAATAAAGAAACGCGACAATCAAACGTGTTCGCAATCAACGACGTGTGGCATTGAAGAGGTCGGTGCGACCCCGCCATTCGCCTCACAAAACTTTAATTTTTACAATTATTATACAACATTATTGTTTCGTTAAAACTCAATTTTAATAAAATTATTTCAAGTCTTTTACACCGTAATATAAAATGCATTCAATCCTAATTCTGATTTTTTCGACCTTAAAAACGAATCTTGGCATTTTAAAATATCAGAAGAATTTTGCAAAAATTTCGACATTTTCTTTCGAGTGTCTACTGATATGCCCTGTTGTTTATTTAAAAAAAAAATAGTTTTACGTAATATATTTATCTTCAATGATTATTGAAGAGAGTTTTCAAAGTGTCCGATGAAAAAAAAAAAAAGATCCGAAGATTAATTACATTTATTGCCTGTGTGATTTATCGCGCATGTTTTGAGTCACCGGCGGTTTGCGCGAAACAAAGGCGGCGGCGGCGAGCGAGAGCATCGGGACAAATCGCGTTGCGTAAGACGCGCGTCGCCGCCTTTTTATTTCCCGGAAATCTCTCGATCGAATTTACATCTAGCCTGCCGGGCGAAAGAGAGGAGCTCCGCGATCGCGTACATATATATATATATATATCGCATCGAACTCGCGCGAGTGTGTTGTGTGTCAGGCGTGCGAGAGTGCGCACGCGAGAGAGCGCGCTATCCTTGATACTTAGCGATTGATTGGCAGGATTGCCAATTTGGCCAATTACCGGCGAGCTTCGCGGAACAACGAGTCGAAATTACACGGTCGGCGCGAGACGCCTAAGTTTGCGCGAGACGGAAACTGTGTGTACGTACACACACCATCTCTTCTTCTCTTTCTCTCTCTCTTTTTCTCTCTCTTTCTTCGACGGTTGCTGCTTCTTCTGAATCCGATCGATGCTCTTCAATCGGACGGATTTTAAAGCCGAGCTCAACTTTCGAAGCGACTCGTTTAAACAAAGCGCGTGCAAACGCGGCGAATGTTTCAAATTGAAATCGTTTATACGCAATCCCAGGCAAGCCATTGCGCGCGGAACGTGAATTACGGACGTCTGGTATATTTGACACCATCGCTCACAGCGTACTAACTGTTTGACAGAACCAACTGCACCAAACTGCAAATTGCCACGTTAACGTACGGCGATTTGACGTGTACGCACAGCGCGTCAAGTTTGCTCCATTGTTCCGCACGTTCTACCGACTGAGACGTTCGCCTGCCGCAAAGCTGTTCCGGCAGCACACCCGGGGAAGAGAGACGCGCAATATAACGTACACGCAACCGTATTTGCGCGCGCGCGAAAGCGCATTTTTAACACAAAAGTCGATTTTCCCACACTTCTGCATTTTATTTTAACACCCGATTTCTTTTCGCCCCGTTTTTCTTTTTTTCCCGGCCGTATTTTCTTCGCGTAAACGGGAGGAAGCGCGCTCCGCGCGCGCGAGGTCGTGACTTTTCCACGCAACGGAAAGTCGTAAACTCCCCGGGGGAAAGGGGGAGAAGAACGGTGACTATCGATTTCACGTGTTTCCTTTCGGAAATTGCCTTGTTTTTTTCCTCCTTCTTCGTCTTTCTTCTCTTCTGCCTCTTCTCTCTTTTCTACTCGCCGTCTTTCCATTCTCCCTCCTTCCCGCCTCTCCTCCCCCCCCCATCCCCCCGGGTCACAGCGAAGATCGATACGATATCGCGCAAACCTCACGGATCGCCTGGGTGGTCCTTTTTCGCGCACAGCGCGGCGCGTCGGCTTCTGGGACTGATTTAATTCGGCTACGCGGAGAAGCTGCTCTAACGCTGCTCTTCTGTGAATTTATCGTCCGATGTGTGCTCGTGCTTTTAATTCGCCTCTCACGGCGAGCAAAATCCGCGAGCGCGGCGAACGAGCGGAAAAGATGAAGTTGCGAATGTGAAAAATAATCAAAGAAAAATTTGTTGATTAAACGAACGAGATTAATTAATTGCGTAATATTTTTCTTTAAAATATACTGCAAATGTCAAAACGAAATACTCCCTCGTCGATATTTTCAACGAGAATCCGGTCCTCGATCAGAGCGCAAACTCCCCCGTCGAACTATTTATCAATCGATTTCCCCGCAGTCTCGACTTCTGGTCCCGCCCCGTGTTTCTCTCTTAACAAATATCAATTTGACCGGGCCGGTTTCTTCGCGTGAGCGGAAGTTATCGGGAGGCAAGATGCGGGGTAGGAGAGAAAGAAAAGAGAGAGAGGGTTGCGAGAGAGAGAGAGAGAGAGCGCGGTTTAAATCGCGAAGCTCGCTCGAGCCGTCCGGGGTAATCCAGACAGATGGGACTCGTTAATGGGACGCGCGAGTAATTTGCAAGAAATCTAATAACACCGTGGTCTCTCCCACCGCCCTATATAACTCGTGGCCCGACTTTCCACCTCGCAACCCTCCTCTTTCTCCCGCCCGTCTTTCCTCATCTCATCCCTCCACGGTCGATTCTCTCTCTCCTCGTCCCAGAACGGGTCTAATGACAATACACGGGCGCCGTGATGCTCGCGAAAATTAAAATTCGCCCGGGGGTCGTTCTCTCTCGCCTCGCCACGTGTGTGGGGTGCGCGCGGTGTGTCCAGGTGGTCGTGAGAAATCACGTGTAACGACGGCGCCGATACATTCGCGAGATATCCCCGAGAACACACGGCGTTGCGCGAGAGAGAGGCTCGTCGTGATTAAATTTGTAAATAATTGGTTATTTATTATTTTTGTTTTACAAACACGTTTTCGCGAGTTCGGTTTTCGATGGTTTAATTCTAAAGAGGTGGTTTAGTTCCGTCTGTTTTTTTAAGTAAGTAAAAATTGTAAATAAAATAAAATAAAATAATCCAAGAGAATTTGTCGCGCTATTTTGTTATAAAATATTTTGTCCTTGTATTGTAAATGTTGATTAACGGCAAATATGTAGCTTTATTCTATTTTAATTGTTTATACTGTCTTTATACAATTGTTTTCTGATTGAGAAATCCGATCTCTGTTCTAAATTTTTCTTTCGTTTTTCGATCTTTATTCTAAATTTGCTCGAAAAAAAAGCGATAAATATCGACAAGACAAACGTCTCCATCGCTACTGCGTGTTCACGCACGTGTGTGTACGTTGCACATGCTTGCACCTCAGTCGCGTAGGAAGGATAAAAGAGACAACGCGGGAGAGCAGCGCGGAACTCGTTAAGCAGTTTGCGGTTTGTCCCGTTCTTTTTTCCCATCCGGGCGCGCCTTTAGCGTAAACATATTCCGCGAAGAGATCAGCATCTCTCTCTATCTCTCCCCTCCGCGCTTTTTCTTCTTCTTCTTCTTTATTTCTCCAACCCAGCCCCGGTGTCTTTCTCTCCGCGCGCGTCTTTGTTTCTTATTACGCGCCGGTTTTTGGATATATTTTTACGGTCCACCCACGATGCACGATCGATCGAGTCTAAATCTCATCAGTTGAGTCATTGATTTAAAAGACAAAACTCCATTAATCGCAGCTTTGTCTAATAAAAGAGACGTTCTTTCTCACCGAAGATAATTATTAATCCTCTATAACACCCGAATTTTTTTTCGCGAGTATAAAAACGTTTACATAACGCGAAACCCGTAAAAAACAAAAAAAGACATCAATCTCCAGATATAAATCAACAATGAATTTATAGTTTTAGAAGAAATTTTATGTTTTATTTATTTACTAAAACAATTATGTAAAATGCTAAAAAATAAACTAAAGAGATTAAAATAATTTATGACGCAACCAGCAAAACTCAATCTCCAGATACAAATTAACAATGAATTTACAATTTTCCACAAAAGTTGTAGATTTTTTATTTATTTATTTTGTTTTCGACGGAGAAGGAAAGACAAAAAAAAAACAAAGTGCATCACATTGTGGCTAAAAATGAAATTCAGACTGAAAGAATGTAACAGTGACTTCAAAGTTACACACGGCGTTATGGAGGGTTAATTAATATTTAGGGTTTAGCTGTTATATTGTTGCAAATGGAAGAAACTAATACACCGTTCTCCAAAACTTATTCGTCGAGTCAGAAAACTCGTTTCAAATCTGATTGGCGATTAGTTCGTGAATTTTATATTTCGCGAGATACTATATACACACACAGAGAGAAAGAGAGAGAGAAAGAATATCTCGCGCGTTCGTTTCTAAAACGCGAGAGAGACGAGTGTCGGAACAACATTTTCAGCTCTCTTCAACTGCTCCACGGCGAGAATGCGGTCCTATGATCGCGAAAATATACGATCAATATACGACATACGATCGAGCCGTGCACACAACCAACACGCCGTGGCGATCCGGCCAGATTAGACGCCGATTAAAATTCACGGCGTGTCCGGGCAGCATAATTTGATTTCGTAGGTGTTCGCGCACAGATCGAGTTACTCTCGCGAACCGAGAGAGAGAGAGAAAAAAAACTTGCGCGCGTATTGCGCCTTTCTTTGTTCTCTCTCTCTTTCTTTTTCTCTTTGTTCGACGCAAAAGACGCTCTTCTTTATTTAGACCGCAACCGGGACAACAAACTTGACGACTATTAGAATTGAAACGCGCTCATTATCGATTCGCCACGTCTAATCGAGCACGTCTCTCGGAGCGCATGTCTCTCTCTCTTTCTCTCTCCGCACGGATTCCGTGCGGATCGAGTTACACGCGAGCGACGAGGTCTCTCCATCATTTCGTTCGATTAGGCACGAGATCGTCGCTGCGGTGGCACTTTTCGCGATGGAAACCTCAATCGTCCGGCGGCGGTTCATTCGGCTATGTAAATTGCGCGTCTCGAAAATACCGGTGCGCGATCGGCACAAAGGATTATTCTTGTCGCTTCAAACAGTTGAAATAAAACAACATATATGCAAATATATTTGAAACGAACAAAATGAGAAGCGACCTCCGGTTCGGTTGATTAAATAAAAAAAAAAAAAAAAGAGACGTTTTTCACATTTAATTTAAATTTGAGATGATTTTTCTCCCCGGCTGTTAACTTTTGAAACTTTAATTAAGAGATAAAGACTCCGAGAAAATAAAACGATTGAAATACATATTTGAAAATAAAAAAATTTTATCTGTTTGACAATATTGAGATATTTAACAGTTACGCGAAATTTAACGGCGCGCGCACTGTGATTAGTTGGAGGGGGGGGGGAATATTCATCTCATAATTCCTCTCAATTCTGGAATCAGGATCTCTAATTAAGCGCGTTCGTCAATCGCATCTCTCGTCGTGGAGATTTGTATCGTGCGATTCCGCATATCGTTTTGGATTAGCGGGTGGTCCGCCGTCGGCCGAGAGAGAGAGAGAGAGAGAGAAGGTGGCGGCGGACTCTCCTCCGTCAGGACTAGACCGCATTAAGAGTCGGACAGCATTAAAGCGTTGTTTAGCAGGCTATTTTGAATTTTAATTCCCGCGGCCGGCTACGTAACCGAGGTGTGGAATAGATTAGTTTTCGCTCACACGACTGTCAGCTACTTGCCGCGGGGCCCAGACTGACTGACTGACTGACTAAATCGCTGAGCGACAGATCACTTCCCCCTCTTACACACAAATGCATTCTCATGTTTTGTTTCTCTCCCGCGTCTTCCTCACGTATCTTTCTTCTCGCACAAATTTTTATCACTTCGCTCGTTCGTCTTTTGTATTTTTTTTACGAAGTACGCGGGAAAAAAGTGTTTTGCCATCAGCAGACAGCGCGAAAGAATTTGCCGATTTGCCTCTGCTAAAGTTTTTTTTGCATTACAACAATAATTTTTTTTTTTTTTCGATAACTTTTTTTTTCTTGGCGCACAAGGAGTTCCAGCACTCTTTTTTTCCGTGTACGATAAAACCAATCGCATTCGCGATTCTGAATTGCAGGGAGGAGAAAGACAGCATTGACAGACACGAGGCGAAGAATCGGAGAGGCCCGTTCGAAAAATGAAGATGCCATCGTGTGAGATCGCATCGTTCCGAGCGTTCGCCCGAGAAAAAGCAACCGCGCGGCCGCGGTTCAAGGTCGCTCGTCTGGACCAAGTTCGGAGCTCGTTGCTGCCGCGATAAAAAGAGAAGAGGGATGATCGATGGTGAGAATCGACCGGGCTAGTCACTGTGGCTTCGTACAGGAGAAGACATCACCTTGCGGAGGAGGTGCCAGGACTCTACATTCGGCGCCTGACCCTCGAGGATCCCAGAAGGAGAGAACCGTCCGGTTCAAGGTCGCAGTCCCCGGCGCGCCATATCTGTCATCCTCGTAGCGGTTACGCGCCCTTGGCGCGGGGATCGTCGAGGTATCTATCTCGAAGCTCTAAAAATCCGGGATATCTCTCAGGCCGAACGAATTTACGGCCTTCCGTTTGACCGCGTGTAAGCGGCCGATGATTGACAAGTCCGAGAGAGAGAGAGAGAGAGAGATCTCTCTCCGCGCCCACAACTTCCACCGCGCGCGTCGGAATACAATTCGCCAATTAAACGATCGAAAACTGGTTTCGAGGAATTTTCGTGGGTCTAAATATTTAGAACATTTTTCAACACGTGTCGCTCGCGCTTTTAACGCGATATCGAATTTCAATTTGCATGGGTAACAAATGGGTTTTCTTCTTACAATCGATTGTTATAATTTATCTCGAGCATTCGCACCTTTCGTCTGTTTTAATTAGAGATTTTGCGGATAAAATGTAGAAATTATTTATTTAGTCACGAAACGAGTTTCAACATTGCGAAACTAAAACAAATAATAGCAATAAAATATCAAATACATACAAGAACGTAAAAATGAAAAAAAAAAAGAAACGTATCATTAAATTAAAGAAAGTAATTATTTCAATTAGCGATTGATTAATATCGCGCGCGTGTGTACAAATTAACGCGGAGAAACGAACTCCCGTTTCGTCGATGTAGAAACGGAGCGAAATATCGCGCACGGTCGCAACGAACGCGCTCGGCTAGGAAAAGAAGAAGACCCCGTAATTAAACGTACTAAAATTTAACGGTCGGTTCGCCGAACAGACGATCGCCCCTGCGACTTAATAAAGCCTCACGGGCGATCGCTCGCGCGCGAGCGCGCGCGGCACTGAAACGTTATTAAAGCGGCTCTCGCATTAAAATACGAGCGCAGTATCGGTACGTCATTATCATCGACGTTTGATCTCCCACTCTCTCTCTCTCTTTTCGTTTCTCTCGTCCGCGTTCTCTCACCGCCGCCGCCTTCTTGTCTTCTTCGATCTTTCGTCTTTTCTCTTTCTCCCCTCACGTCACACGACGCTCTCTCCACCGGCGGGTGAACCTGACCTCTGCGCGAGATCCGGGCAAGGTTACCGAGTTTATTGCGACTTTGGAACGTGCTCTCGTTTCCCGCGAACCAGCCGAATCCTCCTACATAGTTTCGCCTCCCTTTGATCTGACTCTCTCCCTCCTCTCTCCTTTTTCCATGAAAGTCTTCCCGTACGACTGACTGCGCGCTCTCCCTGCGGAGAGCTCTTGCTCTTTGGGGGCCTCACCTTCCCCCGGAGCAATTAGATCTATTGCTCAATTCGGTAATCTGGAGCAGTCTGGAGCGGATCGCCTATCACGTCGAGTCTTGAGTGAATTCTTTTTACGTTTGGAAAAAAAAGCCGAGCCAAACACGAAGTGCGCGAAGTATTTTTCAGTGCGAATTAATGTTGAATTAAATTTAATTCGAAAGTCTATATCTCGAATATTTTTTTATTTGCATCACATTATATAAATAATTATCTTTTTAATCGCTGAATTTCATTTATAAGAAATTAGTGCAAAAAAAAAAAAAAACATCTTGGCCAAACCTGGACTTTCCGCATTCCGCGCGGTTGTCCATATCAATTCGACTATCGAAGTGCCTGGCGAATAAAATTAAAGTATAAAAATAAATAATATATTAATAAATTAAATAAATTCTCGTTCGAGACTCTTGAAGCTACGCTTGGCGACGAACGATCGGCGACGTGATGAATTTCAATTCATCTCTTTGTGATCTCGTGCGAAGGCAATTAAAATGACTTTTTTTTTTTTTTTTTATTGTGCTTTGTTTACAATCGCAATATTTAGTTTTCCTCAACAAACCTCGCGCGTGATAAATTTTACCGAATCATTTCTCTCTCTCTCTCTCGTCATGATTATTTTCAGTGTCCAGGGTATTATTTTTCCCCTCGAGCTCTCTCTTCCCGCGCTTCGTTCACCATCGGGCGCTATATAGCCCGGTCTTTTTGCTCTCGCTATATTTTTTCATCCCCTCTTTCTTGTTCGGGCTGCGGTTCAAGGTCGTAATCTTCTCGAGACCTCCTTTCTTTCAACCAGTTCTCCGCATCGTTCTTCTCTCTCCCTTTTGCTCTTTTTCCTCGCCCGTTCCTGCGCCTTCGTTTTCGAAGTTCAAGGCCTCTTTCTTCTTCTTCTTCTTCTTCTCGAATATTTTCTCCGGATCTCTTCCTCGTGCGCACTCGAATTTCCTCCTTGACCTTACCCTTTCTTCGAGGTTTTTCTGTCATTTGCGTACGTGTTCCACACTTTTCCGTTTTACTTTTCAGATTTCTGTCCCATTGTCTTCCTTTTTGTCAAATCGCGTTCTCGTATTTTTTTTTTAAATACTTCAAGAGCTTCTAGATTCATTTTTCATTTGTTAAATTTTTTCTTTTATTCTTTGTTTCTCTTACTGAAGATTTTATTTCTTCTCGTTCGCTCAGCTCTTTTGTTCGTTTTTTTCCGCTAGGAATTTCGTTTGCGCCTCGTTCCTCGTATCGTTGTTCGTCATTTTCTCTCTCTTCTCTTTAGCGTTTTCCTCTTTGAGAGAGGCGTCGTGCCCTCCAGGCTCTGCAATCACATCTAGTTATCCAGTTGTCCGAAGTCGAGGAAGGCGACCCTTTCTCGTTACAAACTCCTTTCTACGTCCACGTGCAATCATTGTGGCGAGCGATCATTACAAAGTGAACGAAGCGAAAAGTGTTGCTAACTTCGTCGTGATACCTAGGCCCCGCGGCTCCTTACTCAGGAGACACGTCCTCGCTCTTTTTCTTCTCGTTCCACATTTCGTGATGATAACGTTTCCCAGTGCCGCATCCACACTTTTCAAATCTCGAAACGTGTTACATTTTTTTATTTTTATTTTCCAACAACGCGTTGCGTTAAAAAAAATATATATCAAATTGTATTCTGTTGACGATTATGTAATTTTGATTATTTTACATGTCGTAAAAAAAATTAACTTAAACTGCAATTAAATAGATAAAAAATAAAAAATACAAATTTATTTGCACGTGTTTTTTATTCTCACGCTCTCAAATTGTTGCATTTCTCTCGTTAATGTTGTTGTGCTCGACTTATATAATCTGCAGCTACAGGTCCTGGATAGAAAGACTTCGGAAGGAGAATCCGGCTTTCTTGACGATAGTGTCCTTGGAACTTCCGGAATCGCCGATCCCTTTGATAGAATCTCAAGCGAACGCGCGCTGGAGACGCGTCGACTCCGGCGAAATTACGAACGACAGGGACGACATTCTCGACGAATTTTTGGAAAAAGTCACCGAAGTCGGAAAGGGAAGTGCGAGAGACAGTCGCGCTTCCGAGAAACTACGCGATGTATCTCGGAAAAATCGACGCGACAGCAAGAAGCACGAACCGCTCGAGTGTACGAAAACGCTCGCCACTCTCGAGGAATGTACGAGAAACATTATCGAAGGTTAGATCCACAACAAACTCGCGGCTTCTTTTTTAAACGCGGATGTAGCAAACCGTAATTTCAAACTCTTTTATTTCAACATAGTCGCGTGAACGGCAGAAATTTTTTTTTTTTTTGGTTGAGTTTTGTCTTCCCGCCTTTCTCTACTCGAGCAACATCGCGCTCTTTCCGAATTTAATAATTTATTATAATTTAATATTATCCTTAACTGTGCTAAAGAGATGTCACACTAAAGACTCGACGTAATGGTTAAAAGTTTTCTGGTATTTATCGGCTTTACATTTAATTATTTAATGTTTCTTGTTTACGTCAGTTATCGACGACGACAGGACGTCATGTTTTATCCACCAACGCTCGACTTGTTACGAAAAAAAAAAAAAAAACGGCTTTAACGGAGTTTTACCAACACAGCGCTCTCGCTTATACTTTTAAAGATCTGTCCTAGTCGATCGAGATCAGATTTCAAGGACATTCGCCACAGCGCATTTGCTACAGAACGAATCTCGAAATCGCCTCGGTGTGTCTATCGCATGTCTCTTTAAAATTAATTTCAAATATATAATAAATCATAGATCGCACGCGGTTCTCTTAATATTCAACTAAGAAAAAGAAGAAATAAATAAAGAGATCTGTGAGAGCCAAGATCCGAGTGTATTTAAATATTTTTAGAATGTAAATTAATGGACATTATAATTAATTTCAATTCAAAAATCTGATATCGCGAATATGCTTGATTTGCATCTGATATACAGAGACAATCTCTTCCTCGTGAATTTAATTAGAAAACAATTTTATTTAAAATCACGTTTCGAAAATATCGAATGCTTCTTTTTATTTCTTGCAAATTTAATTTGAAAAAAAAAAAAAGAAACCAGAGAAAAAATGAAACAACTTGAGACACTTCAAACATTCTCTCGATCGATTTCAGGACCGAACCGCGAGGGATCCGCTCGGATAGATGCGGACGACGACTGCATATGCTCCGAGATACCGAAGAGTCTTCGAATCAACATTCGCAGGAGGACGGAGGTCACGGCGGCGCGCATTCCGAGTCCGGAAGTGACTCACAACGTGCGAATCGCGACGAAGTGTCGCGACCGGTCGGGATGCGAGATCGCGAACGGCGAGAATCTCGAAGAGGAGAACGAAGAGAGAGCGGAGGAAGAGGAGAGACGAGCAACGACGAGAAACGACGGGAACAAGAGGGATCTTCAATCGAGGCGAGAATCGGCAAGGCGCGACGCCAGTCGCCGCGTCGCCATTGCGAACACCGCGTTAGACCTCACGCTAAATTGCAATAGCGTGCGACTGACTTCTCGTGACACAAGCCTGAAGACGCGAAGCGAGAAGTAAGAAACGGCCGGAAACGCAGACTCGGAGG
>QVOA01009863.1:0-93001 GCA_014825685.1 Pseudomyrmex cubaensis | reverse complement strand
TGTGAAGTTTTGTCCTCGTAAATTATATAATGATTTTATATACTTTATATATTATTTTTTATACTAAATAAAATATCAAAATTTTTGTAAAAATGAAAAGAGAAATAAAAATGACTTGACATTTGACTTTATAGAAAGGCTCGATAGACGAACTATCAAACTTGCGCATGCGCGTCAAATGTCACATCAATGAAATACTTCAGGTAGAGTTTTACTTGGCGTTCTCAACAACTACGAGCGTAAGCCATGTCCACAATATCCTATCACAGTGGCCGATTTGCCGCAGTAACTAATGTGATTGGTCCATGCTCGCGATTGTTGCGATCGCACCTGATGAAATCCAATAGAATTTATCTTTCAGCAACATTAGAAATTTCTAGTGACTCCAAAATCTCTGCGCAAGCGGAAATGAAATAAAATGGAGTGATGCATTGTGTGTGTGCACGCCGTTGCATCTCGATATGCACGTCTTCCTGGCGTAGTCTAGTTGAAGTTGGTGGACAAGTGGCACGTCTTCGGAGTAGCAGTGATACGTCGGGTGAAAACAGTTTTGATCATGTCCAAGAAGCAGGACAAAGTAGACAATGGCATCGTCGCCGTGAAAAGCAAAGTAGGTGATACCACATTGTCGCGTCGAACGATAACGATACGATTCGCAGAATATACAAGATTGCGCATTGTTCTATTAAAAATACTTAAAAATTCTGTGCTTTGCAGTTTGACGCCGATATTATCAGGTTCTCTATCAATCGTAATGAGCCTATGAGCTATGAGGACTTCGAAAAATTATTGGCAGAAAGGCACGATTTAGGAACTGATTTAAACTTTCTAATTTGGTACACGGACACAGATGGAGATCTTCTCCCAATTAATAATAACAATAATTTGGCCAGAGCTCTGCTGGCTACCAGGTGTCTGCTCCGAATTTTCATACAGAGAAAAGGTAATATAATATAATATTTATTGAATAAGTATATAAGTATTTAATTCTGTTATCACTGTGACAGGTGACGGAACATGGGACAATGGACAAGGGACTATAAAACCTAAGAATTTGATATCAAGTATCTTAGGCGGTACACCAGGAAAACCTAAACCTATAGCAATTTCAAATCCTCATGATTTCAGGCAGGTAAGCTTCATGTTTTAGTTTATTTATTCCCAGATAACAATTTGTAAAGGCTCACATTGCTCTCATGCGTAATAATCACGTTGTGTGTGCAAGAACGCTATCATGTTGCCTTCATGATGTGATGAAGGCACATATGCGAGCGTAAACGCTAGCACTGTAAAATCACGTGAGATGAAAGCATCCTGATAACACTTTAGAGCTCAATTTACTCTCACGGCGTGATGATCACGTTGTGCGTGCATCACGCTGCCTTCACGAAGTGATGACGTAATGATCTCTGCCAAATTTGTTAATAAATTATTTCTTTTTTTAAAGCTCAGCTCCTATTATTGCGTAAATAACTTATATCCAATCAATACACAAGATTTAAATGTCTTTTATTTTTTTATTGGCAAACTTTATTGCAGAAAAACTTTTATTAAATATTTAAAAAATATTTATTTTTCATTTATTTTTAAATTATTTTTAATTTGTAAATAAATGTAAAAAAACATTATTTATTATTTATTTCATAATTGTAATATTAAACTAGTTATTCCATTAAACGTATATAAAGGCAGCGACACACAATATGTTTGCTTGCTGGATCGATTGAGAGCTAGTAAATTACTAAAAATGTATGTTACTATATTTCAGTCGCACGCGTGAGCCCCGCAAGCGTGCGAGTCATATGATCCTCAAATGAGAACGCATCTGTCTAGTAATGTAAACGCCGTGCAAAATAATCCGCATGGCGTGCGCGTACGGCGTGAGATCATTGTACAGGCATTTTGTTATCTGGGATATTTACTGGTTTTATTTTGGTACAGTCAAATACTATTCATTTTATTAACTTACTACTTATCAGGTATCAGCTATTATTGATGTTGACATACTGCCTGAAACTTGTCGGAGAGTACGGCTTTTAAAACATGGCTCAGACAAGCCATTGGGATTTTATATTAAAGACGGCGAAACATTTCGCTTACTGCCACAATCTGCTGGTGGAGGTATAGAAAAAGTTCCAGGTGTATTTATCAGCAGATTAGTACCTGGTGGTTTAGCAGAAAGTACAGGACTTCTTGCTGTAAATGACGAAGTTTTGGAAGTTAATGGAATAGAGGTTGCAGGCAAAACACTCGACCAGGTAAAGTTAGATCAAAGTTAACATTTTTTATAATTTGTATATAAAATATACTTTATCTGATATTTGCGTTTTTATTCTGTTACATTATTATGCTTTTTTGAAAATATTTATTTATATATAACAGGTAACGGATATGATGATTGCAAATTCTTCCAATCTCATTATAACTGTCAAACCAGCAAATCAAAGAGCAGCATTAGCTGCACCTCGACGCGGTTCGTTCTCGCGTAACAGTCAATTGTCATCGGGAAGTCATCAGTCCACGCAAAGCGCTGGTAGCGACGAAGAAGCGGACGAAATCGTTGATCTTACCGGTCTAACAATACAGGATGACGCCTCGACGTCATCTTCACAACACCATCACTACCATCACCATCATGTGCAAAATTACGATCAGGGTGTGCTGCATCTTTAGGGAGAGTAAGATCGAGCCGGCGCGAATTTGCACTGCTGGGTACGCAGAACCTGTATTCAGAAGTAAATTAACGCCGGCTCTGAATGGACATGTTTAGTTTTGTAAGACATAACGCAACTCTGCGTGACATTACGCGAAGAACTTGAATTAAAAACTTCATTTTATCCCCTTAAAAGTGCTCAAAAACAATTTGGAAGATATTTTTGGTGAAGGATAATATTGCAGATAAAACAGAATGTAAACACATGTCCATTAAGTCGTGCTCAATATAGCATTCGCTAATATATTATAATATAATATTAATATATAATGTTATCATATTAATATATAATATTAATATATAATATTATAATATTAGTATATATTATAATGTTAATATAATTAGATTTTTTTATATATATTTAAACGTATATACGACAATAATTGCATTAATTCTGGAATTACGGAGTTCTATTGCAAGCTAATAAATGATAAGAGTTTAGTAATCATATCAAAAATATAAGTCAATATTAAAACTGAAGTTATAAAGTCACTTTGAAACAATCGTTGTCATTTTACAGCCTTAATATTGAAAAATGAATGTTTTATATTGTGCATTTAGGATGTGTGATCATCATATTTACACGTTAAAAGCTGAGCAAAATATTGAAAAAAGATAATTTCTGAACAGTATTATAAAAAAGATATTAGTATCGGTCGAATAAATATTCTTGACACAAATTCCAGAATTAATATGCATTCCAGCAATGCACGAAGAGAGCGTCGTACTTGTTATTGCGAGAGATTGAGAGACAGAGCAATTGCAGGATCATTGATTCTGTTGTACTTATTGTTATTCTTATGACGTTATTGTCTTATAGATAAGAGAAATGTGGCAGCGACTTATACTGTATTTTTTTATGATATATTTGTGCTAGTGCCTTTTGCGAAACCGTGTTGAACCTTTTCTCAATGATTTTGAGTATAAATTATATATATATATATACACACACATATATATATAAATATATAAATATATAAATATATAATATATATATATATATATATATATATATATATATATATATATATATATATATATATATATATACACACATGTATACATATATACATATATTCCATCGATCTATATTTTTCTTCGCAATCGCAGATGTTATTTTTTATATGATACTTGTCGAGAACCTTGAGAAAGGTTATGAAGAATTAGAATATTTTATTATGTTCTATAATGATATAGAAAGAAGAGAGAATTAATAATTCTTGAAAAAATATAATCTATACACTGGTCTTTTAATTAGACCACTTTATCATATAAAGTATTACTTGTCCGTACATATACTCGAGAGTTAATTTATATATTGACTGTATGTTCAAAGTATTATAAAACTTTTTGCTAGTAGCTTGCGCGAAATTGAAATATGTATTTAAAAAGACGAATAGTTACGAAACGGTGATACGATTTCTTTTCTAAGACATGTATATTTTGGACTGAGGAACACAGTACGCGTTTATCATCAAGATGAGATCATTGATTAATAACTTGTACATAATGCAGAAAATGAGACTCGAACGGTCGAGAAGTGAGAGAGACCGTCTTATCGCGATGCCGTTGTAAGTAACGATTGCTGATTTTGTCGAAAAGATTATTTATGTAAGTTAGTTTGATTCTACGTAACAGAGCAAAAAGCAAAAGAGTGGCCTTACTGTTACGATACGTCCATTCTAGCTACTTTTACACATTCATATCGAAATGTTCTATACACGCATTCACACACGCCTATTCGTGTATCTCCCACACATCCGTCGCATGTTTAGACTGTTGAAGTTTTCGAATTCTAATTTTAATTTTTATCTATGTTATCCAATTGCGTGCGTGCATGCGTACACGCGCGCGGAATAAGAATTGCAACGTAAATCGTGTTTTTTTTAGGATAGGTATGAAAACGTAAAGAAATAAAACTAACGTTTTTTATTTATACACATATGTAAAAATAGTGTTCTTTGCGAACCTCCGCCTTTTTATCAAAGTGGAATTTAATATGTGTTGAGAAAAATATCGCATTTTCAAGACATTACACATTCCAATTGTAAACTCGAAAAAACGTTGAAAACCAAGAAATTGAAATATCGTTTTTGAGAAAAATTATACTGCCTTCGTAGATACGAATCCATTTTTATATGCGCGCTCTCATTTTTTCTACTTGTAATCTGGAGAGAAACGTGTATATATAATATATATATATATAGAAAAAGATAGATATATACATATATTTATGATATATATTATCTTTTATATTGAGTTTGTATTTTTGTTCATATATTCGAAAAATATTTTACTTGGACTTCCGCAGTAAGCGCTAGTTTTCACGGGCCAATTTCGTTGCATTATCAATTCCCGCTGACATATACTTTGCATGTTTCTTTTCTCAAGTCTGTTAATTTAATTCTAATGTTCATGCGCTACAAAAAAAACTCATGTATATTATTTGAAAACTGAGAAATATCTTTTTGGAAAAAGATATTTACGGTATGTGAGTCAGACAGAGAGAGAGAGAGAGAGAGAGAGAGAGGGAGAGAGAGAAAATGTGTGTGTGTGTGTGTGTGTGTGGTTTTCAGTGAGAGAATGACTTAGAGGAATTAGCGTAATTGTGTAAGATGATCATTTTAGATTTAATAATGTACGTATTCCATTACCGTAGAGACCGAGGATCCACTTTTGTACTTAACCAAATAGAATAACGCGAACTGGATACATTCGCATTATGTATTATTTTCTTTATGAGTGTTATGTGCTTTATTATATTGATTTGTTCTTGTTACGCGCGAGGAACAACATTGCTAAATTAGACTTCACGGGATGAAATTACATATTATATTTTACGCCGCATTTTGTACTCCCTTAATGCGGTCAAAAAATAGTTAATAAATTACAAGAGAGAACGCGAAAGTACTTATATTAACGCTGTAATTCTTTTTAATGGCAGCTTATGAAATAAAGATATTTTATTGTACTTTTTGTTTTCGGGCGCCGCTCTATTACTTACCCATGTAATTTACCACCCAAAGTAAAGCACCTCCCTATAAAAAATCGCACTATCGATATTTTCTCGTATGTGTGTTGTTACTATGGTACATGTGTGTAAATAAAAATATGATAATGCCAAAATCTGTAACCTCGTACGAGTCATGAGTTTCGCGAAAAATTACGCGCTTTCGTTTCGTCAGAGTGAGCAAACATTTTGTGAATAATTGACGGCTAAAGGAAGAAAAAGAGAAAGAGAGAGAGAAAACAGTAAAAGATGTCTTACGCCGAGCACGGACCGCGTATTTTTTTGGCGGGCAGACCAAACAGTGGGGTGCCACTGACGTACGGGGATTACGTCGTACCAAAAAAACGATCGGAGGGTCGCCTGAAGCTGTATAATTCATGCACGGATATTCGAGCTTGGAGTCCGAACGCTTTGGAGTGCTCGCGTTACTTTCGCGAGCTCAACGAACATGACCCTGCGGTTCGTTTCTGACACCAATTTTAAATTCCCTTGCGACCGAGAAATCGTTATTTATGTAAAAAGAAAAAAAAATTTGCGCACTTTGCATAGTCATACTTGCGATTATAAACGATTCAAAAATTGTTGGCCGAGTAATTATAGACTCGGACTGATCGTTATTAATACTTAAGAAAAAATAACTGAGAGGACATTCTCATCGCGCTTATATCTCGCTTATCAGAAATTACATTATTCTTCACGCGTCTCTATTTATTTATTAAATGAATCACGTATCGCGAGCAAAAGACAAAATAATACCTCGTTCGTCTTTATAGCTCGGGAGAGTGGTGCCATTCAATGTGGTAATGGAAAACATGATAGGACTCACGGCTCAAGCTCAGCGCGAGCTTCGTGCTGTGCGGCGAGAACTGCAGAAGTATAAATCCCTGAGGCTTACGTCGGAACAGCAGAAGTATCTAGAGAATTTCGTGAGCTTACTGACAAATGACGTTTCCAGTGACGTTAGATTTCTGTTCTTTTTTTTTTTTTAAGACGCATAGTAGTTCTTCACAATCTCCGCATTGCAGGACAAAGCCGCTGTCGCGACGAGAGAGACGAAAGAAACGAGGATTGAGCCCGTAATAAGAACGCTCCCTCAGAAGGGACGTGGATTACTCAATGCGAATATTGCGAATATTGCGTCTTCGCAGAATTCCGACACGTATCTGTCCATATATTTTCATCCTCACCGATACAACAAAGGAATCCGCAATTGGTTACTAACTAACACGCCTGTTCAGAAAGCGAGTCTGAATGCGAATCCATTATTGGAAAGTAATGCCTATCTGGTACCGCGCGTAATGTCCTGCGATATACTGACTGATGAGAAAACTACGCGAGGTAAAAGAAAAAAACAAAAAACAAAAACAAAAAACAAAACAAAACAAAACAGAGATTCAACTTGCAGTATAAAAGCTATCCCGCGGAGATTTCCGTTCGTTTTAATTCGATGGAAAGATTTATGGAAAAGTTAAAAAGCGAGATAAATTGCGAGAGGAGTTTTGCTGCGTCTTGTTTTAAAAATAGATCGGAATGATTCATCGAGCTGCAATGAATTTTGCAGATAGCAGCGATCACGCTTGCATCGAGTACGCCGACGCATCTTTCCAAGCGGTGCAGGAAGTTCGCGAAGTGGCTGTGCAAACGGACGAATGTAAAAATGTTGACGATTACGACAAACAATCTAACGTCGATTCCACTTCCAGTCAGTATTACGAGAGCAGCGAAAGCGCGTCCACATCCGAAAGTGAGTCAGGGGTGAACACGGATCCCGAAGTTTGCGAGAAGAACCACAAGAGAGTTATTATTCAAAAGGATTCGGAAATCATCGTTCTGAAGAATGAACTCGGTGTACGTGAAAGAATATTATAATGAATATATAATGTTTTTCAAACCAAGATTTATTATAATGTACTGTGTACTATGTGTACTATGTGTATTATTTATAGTGTATGTATCAGATATTTATAGTGTATGTATCAGAGAGAGAGAGAGAGAGAGAGAGAGAGAGAGAGAGAGAGAATAAACTTCATATACATATATCTTTGTTTTTCAGATGAAGGACGATGAGCTGGATGAGCTGCGAGAATTAAACAGGGAGTTGCAGGCTTTATTAAAGGAAAAGGACGAAAACGCGAATATTCTGAAGCGTAATCTGAATGTAAATTGATATTTATTGCCGCGTTATAATTGTGAAAATATAATAGTTATCGAGATACATTTTGCTTCGTAGACCATGCAAGAGAAGTTGAAAATAACGAAGGACCAGCGTAACAACGAAGTGGGAGAGCTGAGTGCAAAAGTAATAATCCTACGCGGAAAAAAATAAAAAAAAAAGAGAGAGAAAAAATTTTTTCACAAACCTTCTCTCTTTTTTCCTCAACTCAGTTTCGTTAATTTTTTTCTTTCAGCTCTCATCCACAGAGTGTCTGGTGGATCAGCTAAAAGCAGAGTTAAGTAGGAAATGTCAAGTTTGTTATTTCCAATCGCAAGATATCCAGAAACTTAGGAAACAAGTTAAAGAGGCGGAATTAGTTTCTGCGGAAAATGAGTTTCTTAAAGTTAGTGAGACAGAGTATAAGTAAATTGTCATAACCCACACAGAACAAAAAACTCATTAGATGTCCATTAGACGTCTACATGCGATATCTAATGAAGTTTCTATGAGTAGGAGTCTAAGAGGATTTCTTTGGATTTTTGTTCTGTGTGAGAACGTCATAACTGTAGAGCAATCGAATCTGGGAAAGATAAATTAATGTGTATAAAAATGCGATAAATTAGGGGAAGGTGCAGGAGATGGAACATTTATCGAGGGAGGCGGAGAGCTGCGGCGTCGCCTTGGAGCAAGTGAAAAATGTCTGGCGCGAGCGGGATATGCTCCAAAAGCAGTGCCACGAACAAAGTTGCACGCTGGTGGACAGAGAAGACGAAATAAAACGACTGTTGACGTTGATAAAGCAAATGTCCGTTACGGCTGACAATCGTGAGGTGCGTTATTTGCGCAATGTCACATCGAGTGTCATTAGTGTTAATGACACGCTGACTTGATTAAATAATAACAAACAGATTACTCAACGTTGCGTTTATTATACAAATAATTCAGCTGAAGACAAAAATAATGAAGTACATTTCACGAGTCGCAGATTTTAAAATATGTCAGCATGTACGCATAGTTTTAATTAAACAAAATAATAAAAACGTAGAGATAATTTTTAACCGAGTTTACAGTAAACTTCTCTTTTTTTTTTCATCTATATAGAAAACAAACTTTGCGAACGTAACAAAATATAGTACAGCTTCTAAGAATATGAGAAACAGATTGTTGCATGAAATATTTATTCAGACACGTGGAGAAAAAAAGTTTTGCTGTTATATGAACAGAATGGAAAGAACTTGTCGGTCTACTAAATTTTTCTTCTGTCCGTATAGTAAACAGTTTTGTTGTATCCCAGCAAAAGTTTATATTTCTGCCCTATATTTCATGTTAAACAAAATAACGTCATACACACACACGCGCGCGCGCTCGCGTTATCACACACGTGTCGTGTATAAATGTGAAATTAAACCTCGTATATATAAATGTAAAATTAAAACTCTTTACATAGCAATTGTTCACGATCAGGTAGAGATGAATGATTTAGTGGCCAGCTTGCGAAAGGAGATTCAGGTCAAAAACGACAAGATCTCGCAGTGCGAAACGCAGCTAGTTTGCATGGAGCGTGAAGTCGGTAATCTGACTAACAGGCTAAAAAACAGTCTGAATAATTTGGACGAGTCTAAGATAGCGTACGAGGACATTTGCGAGTACGCCAAGTGCGAGCACGACACTTGTCTGGATGTGCAGAGCGCGTTGTTGGCTTTAAAAGCGTTCATAGCCGAGTTGGAGGAGTGCAAACTAGAACGACACAATCGTCTGCGGGGGATAGATAATTTAAAGGCTTGTGTGGCATGTTACAGCCAAGAATTGTCCGTCACCGAGCTAACAAACGTAGATTTTGATATGGGACGTGGATCGATCCAGCCGACAGCAGGTATATTCTGAAACGCGCGTTTAAATAATAATAACGCGCGTATACAACTATATTGGATATATCTCTCCAAATGTTATCCGATTAAATAGTAAATAATGTGTGTTTATTACATCAATATATGAAATACGTCCGCGCGAAATCTTTTCTTCTCCTTTTAAAGTTCCGTTTCAACGTTTACAGAAGATGTTACCTCGTCGAGCAATTGCGACGACTCGTCGAAAGAAGTGGTCAACGTTCAAATTCAATCGGACGATGTCGATAGCACCACTACGTGTTCCGAGGGATCGGGGAAAGTGAGACTGAACGAGGTAATCTCGTACGAGGAGATCGACCGCGCCCTCGCGACTCACATCAAACGTTCCATCGACAAGATACACGAGATATCCACGGTTCTTCAAGGTATATCGCATGTAAATGTCACGCGAGTTCCATTAAGACGCGACGTCGCGTGCGTCGAGATGTTGATGATGATGATGGAAATCTGTTTGAAAAGGCGCCGGCGATCACCACGTGCAGATCGTCAAAGAGTTCGCGCGGCAGCAACAGGAGCTGCAGAAGAAGGATAACGAGATTACGGAATTGAAACAAAAAGTGGCGGAGCACATGTTACGAAGGGGCGAGGGCGACTGCGCGATTCAGGAGCAGTTGAGAAAGAGGATGTTGGAGAAGGAAAAGATGATGGAGGCCGCGATCAACAACAGAGACACGGAGATCGAGAAGCTGCACGAGCATCTCACCGTACTGGAAAATAAGATTTCTTACTACCGAGTGGAATGCGATGCGCTGAAAGCCGAGAACGCTGATCTTGTCGAGTTGAGACGCGCGCTCTCGAAAGAGAACGACGCGCAGAACGAAGAATTAAGAGCGCAAAGGGAACAGATATGTAAACTAACTCAGCAGATAGAAGTTTTGAAGCAGACAATCAATATTCTGAAGAAGGAAACGGAAAATATAGACGATATGAGAAAGAAGTTGGTATTTCCTTCTCGGTTATTCTTATTCTTGAAATTCTCGAGTGACTTCTTTTTGTTTTGTTTTAAATTGATTTAACTCGTTCGACAGACTGATCGATCTGGAGATAAAAAACAACGATCTTACGAACGAGCTTGTGCAGGCGAACGAGACCGTCTACAGGAACAATAAAATTATATCGGATCTAAGGTCCAAAGATGAAAAGAACAAAGTGACACTGACGCACGAGAATATCAAATACGACGCCATGATAACGCGGAAACACAGCGCTATCGCCAATCTGCAGGACGAGAATCAGTCGCTGCGCGATCGGTTGAGGGAGGCCGAGATCAAACTCGCGCAGAGCGAAGACGCGATCTCGTTGCTGCGGAGAGAATGCGACAGCGTCGCCGCGATTAACGCGCTGCAGACGAGTCTGTCGGACTTGGACACGGACAAGGAGAAGCTACTTACAAAAGTGGACTATCTGAAGAGCGAGATCGCGAGTTACCAGAGCTCCACGGCGAGCGTTGAATGCGAGCTGCGGGAGTTGTCGCGTGAAAACGAGGCCCTGAGGACGGACATCGAGACCGTAAGAAGCACTAATGATCAATTGTCTCACGCGCACGAGGACACGACGACGCAATCGTTGAAAGACGCTCTGTGGACGCTGCCGGAGAAAATTTACAAGAGAATCGCGCGCATTCGCACAGAGATTGCGAAGCGCAACGAGGAGCCCAAGAGCGAACGAAAGGACGCGACTCTTATTGACATTGAAGACGAAAAGAACGCGCAACAGACGAAAGAGCACTCTGATAAGGTACAAGTAAAACCAGAATTATTAAAATTAAAAAGGCAGAAATTGAGACTCTTTAATATGTACGATCAAATTAAACTACGAAAA
Source organism: Pseudomyrmex cubaensis (assembly GCA_014825685.1). NCBI lineage: Eukaryota > Metazoa > Arthropoda > Insecta > Hymenoptera > Formicidae > Pseudomyrmex > Pseudomyrmex cubaensis. The sequence continues at coordinate 81,395 of QVOA01009863.1, read as the reverse complement.
GACTTGGAAGAGCCGTGGCCGTATAGGTCGTTGAATAAAAAATCTTTTCCTTTACCACATTGAGATGCGTGTACTTCGGACGCGTTTTGTATATGTTATTGAATTATGTTGTTGCTTTCGTGTGGTTGTATAACAGCGTGTTTTCAACATTAAATGCGTGAGTAATATTCGCAAATTGCCTTCAGACGTGTCAACAAGATGAGGAATTTTGCACCAGCCGACGCACGGGTGATAAATTAGATTCGTTCGTTCAGGAAGTGGATTTTAATACTGAAAACGTCTCGCGCCGGTTAAGATTCCTCGAAAGACAGTACGAGGAAAAACAGCAGGAAATTAAAAGCTTGATGAATAACGTGAAGCTGAGAGACTACGAGATAAAGAATCTTCAGGAGTGCCTCGCTTATTTATTGCAAGAGAAAAACGAGTTACAAAATAAAGTAAAAGTGCGTAAGATGTAAATATATAAAGGATAAAAAAAAAAGATGTAAATATATATATACATATTTTTTTTAAAGCATTTTTTAATATCCTCTCTTACGAACGTTCCAACTTCAATCTCCGACAGATCCAAGTGGAGGAGTATCAGAGCAAATTAACGATAATGAAGAAGAAATACGACAGCAGTTTAAACGCTTTTCGCAGGAGACACAATGAAACCGTCGAACAATTGCAAGCGAGATTCGAGGATATTATGAGAATCGAGAAGAGCCCGTTCGACGCGGAAGACTGGCTACGGGTAACGCACAAGTCGATGAATAAATTATCTCGACCGCGTCCGATTTATTACCAGTTGTTATTCTTTCTCCAGTCGCTGGACCAAAAGGAACTGATGGAGCTGCATAATCGAATCAATATTCTGAGCTCGCGCGCGGCTGAGAAATCAGACGGTACGTCATACGCCGAGGCGAGGAATCACAGTCGCAACAGTCCCGAGCACAAGTTCTTCAATAAGTTCACGTTGCACAAGCAACACACGAGCGAAAGCAATACGTCTTTAAGCAGAAAAGCAAATAAAAAGAAATCCATTTCCAAAGTTCACAACACCGAGAATGGCAAAGCAATTACCGTAACGGAGTTGTTTTCTCGCGATTTAAAGAACAAACAGGAGCACAGGTGAGGCATCTCGAGTATTTGTATTTCTCTCTCTCGTTAATTTTATCGATATTTCAATTGTACACGCGCGATTGTTTTTTGCAACAACGACTTTTAGATTAACCGAGAAGAAGCATCAATCGGAAAGCGCGGAAACGCCCGCTAAATCTAAGGCGGATAGAATCGTAAGTACCGTAATTGGCGCGAAATTAAAATCCCTAAAGTGTAACACGCTCAAGTTTTCTAAAATGCATGTAAACGCGTTGCAGCTTGACCGGCAGAGAGAGAAATTTATCTATCAATGTAGCATACAGCATAAATTAAACAACGCTCGTTGATATCCGCGCAGTGCGGATATTTCATAATGCAACGCAGATTTTCGCAGCGCGAAGAGAAGGAATATAAGCATAAAATATTTTATCACCTACACGTATTATTACTCTTATTCCGTGATCGCGCGTGCTAACGTAAGATTTTGCCGCCAATGTACCTTTTATAAAACCGACCTAGAAACCATTACACGTACGTACTCTACCTCTTTTCTTTTCGGAGCGATCTTTTTTTGATGGGTTTTTTTCTTTATTCTTTACTTGTGCTGTTACGAGATGATTTATCTAACTCTTGAAGTTATATATCCATGTTGTCATTCGTAAAAAAAAAGCATTGTATGTGTGTATTTGAAACATATAAGTTTTTATAAAATAAATATTGTTGACGTATATAAATATTATTGATGTATGTTACGCATGTAAAAATACGGAGTATTTTTGTAAACTTTTTTTTTTTTATTAGTGTGTTTTTTTTCATCAATGTACGCAAAAATATACGCTAATGATTCAACGTCGGCTTTGCGCGAGAAAGAAGACGTATCTTTCCAAGAAATCTTCGTAGTCCGAGAAAAGTTGTATCCTGGGAAAACTGGAGCAGAGAAACTCCCGCTATGCTTCGAGTCTTGACGATATATAAAGGTAGAATCTGCGGGCGCGCCGCAAAGACTACAATGCCGCGGTTATATGATACTCGCACTGACAAAATACCCTCCTTTGATCATCCCGACAACTACTTGATTTTAAGGAAAGAAGCAGTTCTCTCCGCGATGAACACGCGGCGTTTCGCCGCAAATCCCGAGGCGGTAAATTACATCTGTTGCTTGCGGAGTTTACTGTCGCTTCTAATGCATGAGAAGATGCGCATATGCGAACACGCGCGCGCGGGAGAGCCCGTTCCCATTATTATTCGTCTCTGCGATATTCCGGTTGCGCCTACAATGATATAAATCGGATTAGAATCAAAAGGAATCTATCTATAATTTCACTTTGCGACTGTTTACGCGCTGCTCTCATTACGTAATTACGTACACGCCTGGCATTATTTCCCTTTCGTTCTGTGACGCCTACACTGGATAACAACATCGGATACGTTGCCGAGCACAAATAGATTTCTCTTGTGCAGATTATGACGTAGAGAAGCTAAATGCGCAAGGTGTGCGTGTGTATCGAAATCGTCGATCGATACCTCAGAGCCGGATTCTTAGGTCAAAAGTTCAAACGGACTCACTTTAATGAAAAACGTGAGCACCGTCGGTGTTTTTACAATTTTTTCATATATTACGGCGTAAAAATTGAAGAAAGATCAGTTTAAGATGCAAACCTGAAGAAAGACACAAATGTCAAGGATCATCTGAGGGACAGAATTTTACCGTTTACTTAGACTTTTAAGTACCTTTTAATTTATATACCCCATCTTTGCGTAATATAAACCCATTTTTTTCTCTCTTTCTCTTTTTTTTCCTCTCTCTCTCTCTCTCTCTTTCTCTCTTTTTCTTCTGATGATTTTAAAAATAAAATGACTCTAAATTTAACGCACGAGGCGGTTTTTGTTATTAAAAGAAACATCACAAATACTTGAGCGTCACAGGAGTGATGCAAAAAAGTCCGCCTATACCGTTGCCGCATTCGACGGATTATTCAGGGTCACGGATAATGTGGCTCTTGTCACAGCGCATTATTAATTTCCACAGGGGCGCACGCCCGCATGTTCCCTCCGCAATAGCCTTTCGCTTACGTACACGTGCGCTCGTGCACACGTACACACACGCACACACTTACATGCACATTACATCCTACTTTATACATGTCGTCTCATATTACATTTTTTCTACTTTCCTTTTATTTCAGCAAAAATTTCATTTCTAAAATGTTTACATTTATATACATACACATTTCCTGCTTGCAGTTGGAGGTTTTCCGCGCCTCAGGGTTAAAATAAACATTCTCTACTATTACTACGAGTATACACGGTAGTATCGCTCGGCCCGGATTACGCGGCCGATGGGGATGCTGTCGGTGCTGCGGATACAAGACCCTTCGGCAAGCGCCTAGCAGAGTGAGAGCAGGGCTACAGGTAGCTTTCTCTCTCTCTCTCTCCCTCTCTCTCTCTCTCTTCTCGCTCGCGCAGGGGGCGAGAAAGCGAGACGCCTAGGGACAGCTTGCAAACGGGGGACGGGGGTGAGTTTGCGAGGTTTGCGAGCTTGCGCGTACGTACGTAGTCCGGCGCAGCCTCCGGGATCCTTTTGCGGGGCGGACGCGCGCCGTCGTCGAGGCGGAGGGACGCAACGCGCTCCTCTACGGTCGGTCGGCCGCCCTTCGCGCGTCAGGCACGTCGCGATCCCCAACGCCGCAGCATCGCGCAGCAAGTCGTCGCATCCCGCGACGACCATGAGAAGAACAGCGTCGGCCGCCGTCACCATCGGCCGCCACTACGGGACCTCGTCTCCGCCACTGTCATCGGGCGCGTACACATCGCCGCCCCGGTTGTGCCGGGAATAAAAAAAAACCGGCGTCTGTGAAGCATTTTCTGTTTTAGTTTTTTTTTTTTTTTCTTTTTAGTTTTTTTGTTATCGTCACGAGGACTCGTCACGAGGTGAACTAGCGCGTAAAAGAAAAATACCGGTGACGCGCGCGCGTTTGAGCCCTTCTCGGTGCGATTTCGCGGTCGCTTGCCTACCTTGAAGAAAAACCGAAGAGATAGACAAGAGAATAGAGGAACTGTATCGATAGATCGCTTGGGGACATAGACGGAGCAGAAGGGAGAGAACAAAACAGGGTGGTGGTCACGGCATGCGGTCTTGAGAGTACGCACGAACAGGTGGCAAGGCGGGATTACTCGCGGAGGACTCGGAGGCTGGCGAAAGAGAGGGTGGACGAAGGGTTTGGGAGGAGGTGTGTGCAACAAGAGGTATGTGCGCAGAAGTGTAACAGGTATTGTGAACAAAAAAATACGTCTAGAAATTTCTTTCATTCTCTCGCTCTCTTCTTTTCTTTCCTCTTCGAAGGAAAACTTCGAAAGTCGCTGACGTTTGACGGGGAAACGATCGTCCTTATCCGCCTTCGTACGTGTTTCGAAAATTGCTCCATGGCACTTTTATGAGACCGAAATGTATTCTGTTATCTAAATAATTCTTTTCCAAAGATTTTCTTATTATAATTTCATGTAGTTTTCCGTCACACATCGATCCTTCGTTCTTTCTTTTGAAGAAGTCAATGATAAGTTCTATCTTAATGCCAACCGAAAAAATGCTGCAAGCTAATGCGAATGCGAATGCGGTGAAAGCGAGCGGATTTTAAAATGTCCCAGAGCAAAAATACTTATTTATTCTCTCTCTTTTTTTTCGTTGCCGGTTTTCTGTGGATCGAGTGGAATATGATTGAGTTTCTTCACGCTATTCGAGCGGAAACACAATGGAAACGAAAATCTCGGTAAGAGAAATGACAAAGTGACAAACGGAGAGTGTGCAATTACAAAATTGGAAAACACGCAAATATTTTTAGAAACGATGTGTCTGGCGAGTAGTTATAAAAAATTCAATTCTCTCGCTGAGCGTATCGGGAAAACTCTTAGAGCGTCGTCCACGCGCCGTTCACGAGCTTTAAATAAAAAACCAGTTATTGTATAACGCAATATTTTGTACCTGCAAATAGGTTGATTATACTTGAACCACTCCTTCTATTTTCGTCATCCTAATTAACGCGATATAATACATGTATTAATGTTACGGCAAATAAATTGCAAAATATCGGCTAAGTTTAATCAATTATTGAGTTATCGAATTGTGTAAATAATTTACATATTAAATGTTTCATTCATACGAATTATACAGCGCAAAATAATAACGCATTTGTTGAACTTTTCCTTGCCGCGTTTTGGAGCCGTAACAAATCGTTCTTTTATTTAAGGAATTACAGAGAGACCGATTATTTGTCATTCACTTTAACATGTAATGCAATTACAGAAAATCAATACGCTTTTAACCATATAAACCGAAATAAGGATTAATGTTCCAGCGACGTTTATACAAAGCGGCAAAGTTACACTCGCAATTAGTCCGATCGGAAGCAATCGTAACGGGAGATGGCTATCACTGAAGTCTCGCACTCTCTCGCTAAATTATTACTTGAAAATATCGATTTTAATCGTAAATAGTTTAAGATCTTATTTCCGTGAACTTTGCGTATATGCCATCGCTTTAATTTCCTGGTTTTAGCGACCGGTCGTACCCTCGCTTTGTGTGTGTGTGTGTGTGTGTGCGTGAGAGAGACACAGAAAACTGGAAATGACTCGCAAAACAAAGAATGCCGATATTATACATGAAAACGAACAGCATTGACAGCTCGACACAAGAGACGGAATCTCGTGAGTTAAAACGCGGTCGGAAAATCGGCTTTGATTTCACACAGTTCCAATTAAATCACCGTGAAACGATATTATTGCAGTGTGACACGCATATTTACATAGGCGCGTCGCGGAATATCGTGCGCGCGCGCGCGGGTTTAGCTCGACGTTTATTTAGAGATGCGAACAATTTCGTTAAATCGAAACAATATTTGCTCGCAAAGCGAGTTAATAATTCGCCTGATTTTCTACAAATTAACATTATCGCGCGCGCCGTGTCCCATCGTAACGCGATAGCAATTCCACCCTCTCGCTCGAGAGGGTGAAAGAGAGGGAGAGAGAGAGAGAACAGAATCAAATGTCAATATGTTTTCGACAAACACACATTGTCAAACGTGTAACACGTACCAGTCGGCAAAGTTTACTCTGGTCAAACAAGAATGCACGAAAAAGAAAAGTTTTGCCGAAAAAGCAAGAAGACTAGTTAGTACGTGGTCTTAGCAAGAAAAACTTGCTAAGTCTATTTTTTGTTTAACAGCAAACCTAGTTTGATAGCAAAACTTTGCTTTCCGTGTGATAATCCGTGGTCCACGCGGTTTCACACAGACTAACAGTATTGCCAAACAACCGCTCACGCGTCGCGTTATTCAGCTATAACGAGGGGGGTCTTTTCCTCTCGCACTTCGTGTTGCAGATGCGCAACGGCACAGAACTTTCGGAGTATCTACCGATGTTCCCGAAGCCATTCGACCCGTGACTTTTACTAACGTTGATACATGGCGTTATTTTCTACATTATTGGAACACAAACAAGGTAATCTAGACAATCAATCACAGCTGTGAGAATCTACGTGGGGAGACATCCTTCTTTTTTTTTTTTTTTTTTTTTTATGTCATCAAATTTACCATTTAATTAGCCGTGCGAGTTTGTAACAAAATTACAGAATGTCACATAATTCTCTGGTCTCGCACAAAGAGCCACTTTATTAATTATTATGTTATGTACATTATTATAATAATTGTGCTGAATACGCATGATGTATTGTTTAATAGCGCCACACACAGATGGGGGAATATAATAATTCACAAATAATTCTTATTAAAGCTAATTCTCTCGATTAACGAACATTATTGTAAAATATTCACGCGCGTAACGCCCATTATTATTCAGCAAAATTCGAAAAAGGATCATAATTTACGAACTTCGGATTGTGAGCTTTTTGCATTGAGAGAGAAAGAGAGAGCATTTCTCGCGGAAAATGACGAGCATATTTAATTGGTTTTTATAATTAATTGCCAAGGTGTGAACACGCCTGATTACTGGGCGTAAACTCGCTCATAAAATGACTAACATGACCTGACTTTTGTGTTTTCATCTCAACAAACAAAAGTGCATTATCGCGAAGTTCATGTTGAAAGCGAAACGCTTCAAAAGGTTTGGATATACTTTGCCGTCGTACGAACTATAATATTTATGTTGCAAAAGTTTGCTTCCTTTCTCTCTTTCTCTCTCTATCTTTCTATTTCATTGAAATTGGCGCAAGTGCTTGTTTTGTGTAAATTGTATTGCAACATCGGCACATTATCCGTATTAGCGCGTTAAAATATAAACAATCGGCGTCGCGTGCTACGTGGTCCGCGTTCTCTCACTCATCCCTCGCTCCATTCTTCACGCGACAATTCCTACTACGATATTCCCTGCACGCGCGCACGACGCACAGGTGCGGATTACGTGAAATTTGCTCGCCCACTCTGAGGAAACTCGGTGTCCTCGATTTGTCGAGGCGGAACAAAGTTTCTTAAACGTCGCGTATCTTCTCGGCAAAGTTAACACACACGAGGGAGTTTCGCGAAAAGCGAGCGCCATAACCGCGAATTGCGATCTACGTCACACACATACATACGCACGCACTCTGGTCGATCGTGCGGACTTCGCGCAGCTGGAAAGGCTGCTGTTTAAACCAAAGTTACATTTACACTGACTCCGCTGAGAATTGCATTGCGTCGTGTCGTCATCGGAGACTGAAATCCCAGAAGTGGCTCGAGCGCGCGTGTGGGCGACTGTCACTCCAGCGCGACTGTGCAAATATTGGTTCCGACAGATCAGGAATTCTCGATCGTGAGTTCGCAAACGTGAACGTGCCGCGCGCGCAGTTCCGCGATCGCGAGTCATTTCACCGTCACGAAATTTCATCGTGTTCCCCTTTCCGAACAGCGCGACGACCGCAGCAATTTTAATTATACGAATAATTTACATTTGACGACGACCTTAACGATAGCCGCCGTGAGCGCACGGCTCACGTCTACATTGGTGAAATTATTAATATTTACATCAATACGATGCCGTAAACAAGATTCGCCGGTACTTTGTGCGCTATTATTGAAACGGTTGCACAGCGAGATAATTCGATGCGTAATTGCGATGCAGCGCATTGTGCGCGATAAACGCGCGTTGGACATGTTTCCCGCATGTAATTTTGCATTTACATGTCGTGCTGATTAGCGAATACAGCGCAACGAATTCTCGAGTGTACACACACACACACACGCTCGATTCGAGATATGTGCTCGCGAAAACAAAAAAAATAAAAAAAAACTTATGCAAAACTTTTGCAAATAACACGCGCGGAATACCGAGAGATTAAATACATACAAAATACATATGTGATAAAAAACGCGGAGATAATTATGCAACGCGAGATGTTTGTAAAAATAAATAAATAAATAAAAATTAAAAATAAAATTACAATATTAAATTTTCTCGAAAACTTGCAAACTCAATCTTCTCGCGTTTCATTTTGCATGTTACACGTTCGAGGGGATATGCGCAATGGTGCGTGTACGCAATTCGCGTGCGCGAATTTATTCCCAAAATCTGGACACACGATCGGCTTTATACGCGCTATGGTCGGTTTTAATTGCCACCCATTTACAAGCGACACGTATCTATGGTGTGTGTTGCAGTGAGGGTGAACGATGCTCAGCTGATCATGCTCTCGGAGAAAGCCCATAACGATACTTGTCTGGCGGGATATTTGCACAAGCGGACAGCCGATTCCACCAAGTGGCTGCAACGATGGTTCGTTCTCTATCAGGTCAGTGAATTGTTTGCCGTTTGTCGCCGAGAGTGATTCGCTTCACCTGTTACACCGAAACCGGACGTTTTAATTTTCAGATTCCCAATTCGCAATTCTATCTCTCTCTCTCACCAAAACACAAATCACACCGCACTTAACCCGAAGTGGACATTTGATTTCGATTCTCCGTTTTCCCGTATAATGTATCGTCTTTTCATTTTTTCCTTTCTTTCCTCGCGCTTTTCCCAGAAACTTTACTATCATCGCTTAATAACGCATAGTTTGTGATCTTCCGAGATTAATTACGAAAGTTTTTTCTCTCCTCGGGAGAAGTTTACTTTGCGGGTAGTTAACGCAAACTCAGCATCGCGCGCTCCGCGCGTAGTCGGCGTTACCTCGAAACGACGTAATACCTGAGCATTTCCAACTATTATAACAACCATCGAAATAAGATAACGACAATGTCTAAGTTTACGCGAAGTTGTTTCCCGTGCATGATGCATCTCTCTGCCTCTCTTCCCGGAATTTATAAAATTTCTTTAGCGCGCTCACGGGGATGTACCGTCGTCTATTCTCGCGGACGTTGCAAAATTAAAATAAGGAAAATAAATTCTCATTAACTCTCCTGTCTTGAAACCGCTCTCCTGTCTTGGAACGAATCTATTAATAGAATTAGAGAAAGAAACGTAGACGGGGAATGTTCTCCGTCATCGATGCGGATACATCCATATAGTATATGTCAGAAACTTTCTGGGACGAGGAGCGGAGTTTCCCTTTCCGCCTTTCGTCCGACTTCGTTCTCGTCGCAATATAATATATCTCTCCGAAATCGCCGATAAATCTTCGTTATGTGCTGTCGCGATCATAAAATCGCAATTACGACACAAAACTTGTAATTAATTATTTTATTAAAGACGCGAGTCGCGTCATCGCATCGTAAATGAGTTCGGTTGTTTTATTTCGACGAAACTTTTCGGCAAATCGTTCCCCGTCCATTTACGTAATTTTGCTTCTGACGAAAAATAATCTGAGCAATCCCGTGGAGATTTTCCACACACACACACACACAGACACCTATACTTTTTATCACACAACAAGAACTTAAGATGACTTGCCGGGAACTAATAAGTAGGATTAAATAAACAGAGAGAAAGTATTGGACTTTTCTCTCTGTTTTGACACGATCCAATACGTCACAGATATAGAAGAATAAACTTTGCTTCTTTTTCTTTTATTTTCTTTGTTTCGACAGGATCGAACGAAATAATTAATGAATAAGAATGGAACTTTCTCCAATCGTTCGCGAAAGAACCGAGTTCGCCACAAAGACGTTATCGCGCGCAGTGGAGTTTTCCGTCTTACTCAGAAGAACTTTCTCACGATTAATCGACTACCCAAAGACGTTTCAAGTCATTGGATAATAAAGATAACTCGTGTTCGTGCTCAACTTAAAGCCTGATAGTTCCGTAGCGCGTTTATCTTGAACTAGAAAACGCTCGTGAACTTCGGTCCTTGAGACCGTTTCATGCGGCTCATGTTCAAAGAAAACGGTCGTTCTTCCGGAGAGAGCGCGGGAGAGCTTAAAACACTAAAAGAAAGAACAGAATTTTCATCGCGTTGAGTTAGTGTGTCTTATATATAAAAACACGCAATTTCCCAGACAGAAGTTAAGTTAATCTAAGATTCGCGTGCTCTTGAACGTTGAAAAAGTTAGAGATAAAGAGGGGAAGAGGGAGAGACAGAAAGTGTGTGTGTGTGTGTGTGTGTGTGTGTGTACAATCTTCTCACTTTTTTTTTTATTTTGCAATATTCGTTTCAAACGCGCGACACGAATGTCATCAACGCAAATTGCTTTTTTTTATTGACAGATATGTAGCGTCCCGGTTAATGATTTTTGTCGGTATTTAGTCGACGATACCTCTCTGTGCAAATGTACATGCACGAGTAGTTAATCCGGAAGCCGAACTCTCTCGATTGTAATCGGTCGTTGCGCGTAGATGAGTGCAATATCGCGACGTCGACGCTATTTAAACCGACGATTGCAACGTTTCGAGATGTTTGTCGATAACGTCACGTGACGACAAAAGCAAATTTGTTTCAGAGGTTTGTATTACGTATCAGCGACGCGAATTTTATCCGGTGGAATAGTCCGTAAATGTAACAGGCTTTATGAAATGGGAGCACCGTCCGTGCACCGGCGAGTTCGTTCGGCGAATCGTCCTGCCGCCGCCGCCGCCGCCGCCGACACGACACGCGCTCTATTATTTCATTTGACACGTATACATGCACGCTCGCGCACACATAAAGCCACACGTGCAAAACAGATAATATTATTTTACAGCTTTTATCTCATCCGGTATAACAGCGGATGAATTTGTATTGTGTTTTATCACGCGCGTAAGAGTCGAACAAAACCACTTTCGTGTTGCCCCCTTCTTTTTTAAATGTAATACACGTCATTATTCCATTAAATACAAAATTGAATCGTGTTTGAATTAAATATGTTACATGTTTAACAAAATTTTGCGCTAAAATCGAAAACGCATAAGGTTTATGCCGTATATAGCTTTAAATAAGTCAAATTTAATTACTGCCGAATTAGAGGTAACTGAAATTCCTGAGAAATTATACAGAGATGTACGCAAGGCAGCTTTGTCTAATATTTTATGACACGTTCTCTCTCTCTTTCTCGTATACAAAGTGATCTCCTTATGAACCTTGTGTGTGTGTGTGCGCGATCAGACGCTTCTGTGCTTTCTGACGCTAAAAAACGTTACACCGTAGCAACGAAAGCTCGCGCGAGAACGGAATAAAATACTGCAATATCTTCCCAAATACCGATACACTATCATTAAAGTGTCCGGACACGCATTTCGGCGGGTGTATTCTACAAATGTATGTAGATGTGTATCGACCGTGTGACATGACCATATTTCCCAGACACGAGGCATTAAATATTACACGATATCATTACATCTCCTTCCCCCATTTCCATGGAGGGTTGCGAAAAAATTACAGATGTTTGCTATCTCACGCTTTTCTTCTCTTGACTCGGGGAGAAAGCCAGCTCGCCCTGACTATGACGTCTGTTACAGAATCTGCTATTCTATTACGAGAGCGATACGTGCTCGCGCCCCAGCGGCGTCATTCTGCTCGAGGGTTGTTACTGCGATCGACTCATCACCTCCACCAAAGGCAAGGAGCCGGATAAACAGGTAATGTACTGTGCGCGCAAAGTCTTGATACGCGTTGCTTTAAAAGCTCGTCGACGGCGCAGGCGACGCTCTCTTGTTATTCACAGTCCCGCTGTATGCACAGCCGAGAGACTTTCAACCGCGCAGAAATACCGTCGGGAAAATGAAAAATTCTCGACAAATCAAACGTTTCGCTGTTTTTTTCGCCCGAACACTCCGAATATTCTGCGCGCGCGCACGTTCCGCTTTAATGTTAATGGATGTGTCAATAGAAATTGCATATGCGACTGTCGAGTTATCGAAAAAGTTGCCGAAGAACTCGTAAAGTCTACCGTCGCGCTCTCTCTTTTCCCGTGCTTTTAGACAGAGAAAGAGAGAGAAAATTAAGTCAACGCGGTTTGTAAAATTCAAGCAAAAGTTGCTAAAGTACTGTAGAAAAGTTTGAGAAAGCGCTTTTATAATATGTATTTAATATTACTTTTTCGTTTTCTTTTTCTCTTTCCGCGATTTATACCGCGACATTGTCTGGCGACACTCAAAATATAAATGTAATCTCGTAACTTTATTCCTGATGCCGCGTTTCAAAACGTACATAATGCATAATTCAAAAGCGTTTACTATATGCTAATGTATTTAATGTCAAAGGCTAAATGTGTCGTTTGTACACACACCTCAAGAGAAGCACGTGTTTGAAAACTTAATTTAAAAAATTTCACGCACGGCTTTTAACCTACATAAAGATAAAGTCGTCGGTTTGCGACCCTTCACGATATTTTTAATTCGTTCGTGCAAATTCGTATTTGAGTTTTTTGAAAACAAAAACTTCTGTGTGTGCGCATCGGTTTCGTAAAACACGCGCGTAAATTTTTTAAACGACCTGACAAGTTCCAAACTAAACTGTAATTAGCGAAATCAATTTCCCGCGATAGAGTTTGCGAGACAGAGAGAGAGAGAGAGTTTTTCCACTGTGTATGTATACAAGCACTTTATCTGTAATGTTTTCTATTCAACACGTAAATACGTCTCGCGTTGAATACTAAATACATGTGTACCGAAACTCCTTCCCTTCTTCAAATAACTACTTTCAACGCTGTTAATTAAGTAATAAGTTTTAGCTAAACTCGTGCGCACGTAGTCCTTTCTCGAGCTTTTGTCACCGCAAAGTCTGTAATTGTTACATATTGAATGGGAGATTTCACGCCGCATTTTCGTATGCACGAACTTATATATAACTTTCGAGAGAACTACTAACTTACCCCGAAATGTGCGCCGAGCAATTAACACGGATTTCCCATAAACGACATGTGGAAACGCGTGAGATAATAGAGAGCGTATCGATTTCTGCAAAGGTCACGTGATGCTTGCCGGCTTTCCCGCTTTTTCTAAAGATATATCGGTCGTCCAGTATTTTCTTTTGGTCTCCTGGACATGGAGGAAGCTGTTTTTTTCCTTATTTCCACTTTCGTTGCAACCGATAAATCGATCGCACGCGCTTGCTGCGAAAAATAATGCGAGGTCGTAACTTCAGCGGCCGCTTTAACAGCCCTTCGACTTCGTTTCAGCACCGCAATTATCACCGAAAGCGGGGCAAGGCGCGCATCAAATATTCCATCCAATCGTTCGTAAAATTCGCGCGGTTCGAATTTTTCAGTTCGGTTTCGCTCAAAAGCGCGGTTTTAATAACAACTTCGTTTCGTTCGCGAAACAAAAATATATAATCCACGTATTCCCTTTATATGTGTTTTCCATCGTGCAATATTTACAACAAACAGAATTATAGGATTTAATGCTTTGCGCTTTGTTATTATACGCGATAGTTTATAATTTCGATAAAATAAAACAGAAAATATCTCGCAAAGAAATATTGTAATAGAAAACTTGTTGATAGAAAATATAAATAATAAATTAAATTCTTTGTAGACAGACTTAAAAAATGACGACTAGTTGGACAGACTGGGTCTATGAGATCCACGCGACTTTAAAATCGAATATCTCCGCAAAACAATATTTTTTCAATTTTGTTTTCTTGAATCGACAGTTTGGCCAATTTTGTGTCGATAAAAAAAACAAATTGAAACAATCTCTAATAGTTTCAAAGGTATAAGCGTTAAAAAAAAATCTAATTTTTACTAGAGACGTCGATGCGTAATTTTTGAGTGGGACATCCATGTCCGTTCATGAAGGATTAAACATATAAACATATTGAAATAAAAAATATGTTTTCTCTGAAAATAAAAGATATGAGCAAAATATCTTAATACAGATACGCATTGATACACGTTTTATTATATATTATTCGCTCGTAAAAATTCAACAGGGTGTCCGTGTTTGATGATTAGTTCACTTTCTTGACGTCAGGAACCTGACATCCTATTTATGGCTCGTTTTTGACTCTCTTTTCATTTATGATATACGTTTTGATGTTGAAAGTAAAGAAAGAGAGAGAGAGAGAATCGAAATACACAACTTTATCAAAATACTTTTAGTTGAATTGCGCTTTTAATTACTTCGAGAGTTGTCAAAGTTATTCGGAGTTCACCGAATCAAGAGTATTTGACTTCAATTTAGTACGCGCTTCACAAAATCGAGATTGCTTCGCAGTCCTCAGCGGGAAGAAGACGCGGAGGAATTTACGTTCAGCCGACGTAGTGTCACGTCGCAAGAACGAGGGCGTCAGTCTTCTTTTCGTTCGAGTAGACACTTTCTCGCGTCCCGTTTTATAACACCATTGTCTATCGGATGGCGTTGCGCGCTTTCTACGAGAGGGATGCAACGACACGAGATACCCGCGGGCTCCGTAGCTTTTTTTTTTTTTTTTTTCGCAACTGGCGCAGCGGAAAACGTGTTTACTCGGTAAACGTAAATTAATTAAAGACGTCGGTAATCGTTTACGAGCAAAGTGGCTCGCGCTGCGGGTTGCACTGGAACAAGATTATTCCAGTGCTTTTGATACGCGACGCGTATTTCTTTTTCATCAATTTCTTGAGCTCCACTGGAAAACCCGCTTCGTCTCAAGAAGGCATTCAGGACGCTCGTTTTTTCCTTTCGTACATTTCTCAAAGTATAAATAACGTAATGCTATATAAAACGATGACGATTAATGGATAGTTTTAGTAAATTTAATATTCTTATAATTTTAGTTAATTAAATTTCGATGTACATACTGTACACATTTATTTGCACGTATCGACGCGAGTGTCAATGGTTCTTCAAGAGCACTTGGAATTTAGCGCATTTCATGCTGCTGATTTAGCTTAGTCATTTCGCCAATCAAAATCGCCAAAATGAATTGTTACCGTCGACGCTGCAACGATGACAGCATGATTCCTCTGGTTGCGCGTGTAAATAAAATCGTTTCAATATCGTACTTACGTGGAAAAATTTTTATCTCACGCAAGTAGATTTTCGCGAAACATAAACCGGATCGGAAGAACATCTAAACACAAAAATATTGTTATTTTATTTTGCGAGTGAATTTTTTTTTTATCTTTTTAAATAAAATGTTGTTAGAGTTTCAGCGTAGGAAACAAAACAGAATTCGAGTTGTAAAAAAATACACGTTTCATAGATATTGGACTGTTTTGATTTGAACATACATATATATATATATACATATTGTGTTTTTGTCTCAAACATTGACAGTCTATTAACTACAATGTTTCCGTTCGTTGAACACGACGCTTGGCAGATGATAATGCGAAACCGCATGTTACGCTGGTTTAATAGACAGCGCGTTCAAATTATTCCGGTGTATGATGCATTCGTGTATTAAATCAACTTCTCATTTTCGTCGACTAATAACGCGGCCGCGCCACTAGGTTGCCAGTAAAATGGAAAATATAAAGCGTCGGTGAAACGAATGGCCGTGACTAAACGCGCAGATTTTGGTACACGCTGCAAATGCGGAGAATACGTTTCCGCAATCTCGCGCTACAACTTGCGTAATTGCAACATAGTTGAATCCTTTCCTTTGCGCGCGAATTAACTTCCTTTGGCAGAAGATTGCATGAACAGCGACGACTTATACAGCTAGTTATGAATTATTGAATTTTGATTATTGAATTCGGTTTGCTTCCGGGGGAGGGAAAGCGAATCGATCTAATTACAACGTGGTTTAATTACTGCATCTTTGCGGTCGCGAAATGCGGTGCGTTGTACATAATCAATTATTTGTATGGACTCCTTTTGAACATCTCCTATATACATGTTTTTCGGATAATTTGACTGTGTGTTCGGAACGGTTTAATATCCTTACGAGCTATCCGACGTTATTGTAATGTTTGTACCGAAGCGGCATCAGTCGCTCAGGATTTTTCTTATCTTTTCAATATTACATCGTTCTCCGTTCTCCATACTACTTTTGCCGGCACGACTTTAGAACTGGGACAAATGTCTTCCTCTCTCTGGAAAACCACGTGCTGGAATATTCTATAGCTCTCGCGCGCCGGAGGCAGCTGCTTCGGATTTACTGCATTATCGAACACGGTTGTTTGTTGCACAAACGAGACATTTTTCTGTCGCTTGCTCGTCACCCCGGTCGCGCTCATCACGGATCGTAAAACCGTTTCGCTTTGTTCACTTTTTGTTTTCTACCTATTAATGGTTCTGCCGCTCTAATCAATCCGATCGTTCGATAAGTTCGTAACGCGACGAACGGAATAAGGGCGGGTGTGAGAGAGGCAGAGTCGCGTCTCTCCCGCTCAATTATTCAACCTTCGGGGTGTGCAGATGTGGCGATCGCTGTCATTTTATTTCACTTTTTTTCCCCATGATCGATTCATCACGACGGGAACATCTAGCTCCGGTTCTGCAAGCACGGATAACCTGACGGACAACCACGAGCGAGAAAGGATGGCGGTTCTCAATAAATTATGTTTCCCGGTAGCGCAACGGTGTGCTAGCAGCACACCGGAATGCTTGTCTCTTTATTTGCTCATGCTCTCTCGCGAGGAGGAGGTCAAGGATGTAGCGAGACGTTTACGCGCGGTAGTTAAATTCGACGATTCTTAATCGAACGATTTGCACGCGCTCGTGATTCCGCACGCTCATTCGCAGACGAGGATGCAGAAATATCCCGCGGCCTGTTACAACTCCGATCTGTAATTAGCGCATAAAGGCCATTATATAGGCGCGACCCGGTCGCGGCGTTCCCTTTCGTCACTTTCAAGTTCGCCTCTTGCGTCACGGTCGCGACGTATGACTTATTAATTATATATGTCCAAGAATATCCCGCCGACGAGTCCGTTTATACGAGGCAACATTTTGCTGGTTTTTAATTTACTTGGCTTGCGTCACAGCCCTCGTCGCATATATGCCATCGAGAAAATAAACGAACGTTACGAAAGAGAAAGAGCCATCTCTCATGAACGTACAAAGAACGCGATTGTTTGTTGTGGAACAATCACGCATTCCTGCCTGGATTAGTTGTTGACGTTTTTCGTTTCTTTTTTTTTATTATTATTATTTATACCACGTAAAAGAAATTTATTTGGAAAGAGAAATACGTCAGAAACGCCTCTGCGCTCGATCGTGTGTGTGTGTGTGCACACTTTTAACAGTGTTGCGATCCGCTTTCGTAATTACGTGCAAGATATAGTTATTATCGAGTGTGCGGGTTTGGCAGTTATCCTCTTACACATGTAACTCCTCGAAATCTAATGTACAGATAATGGATGTCGTGAGAACATCACAGCTTCTCCATTCCTTGTATCTTGACGGGACTATACGGGCCTCTCTCTCTCTCTAATTTTAGTTAAAAATAACAACGTTCTTTGAATCTCCCGATGAACGCTTGTTATTCTCTTATATGTAACACGTTCAATATGTTTTCGATATTAGCTGTTAACTGAGGCGAACGAAGCGCGAGATATTATTTCCTGTGACAATTAATTGTGCTTTTGGAAACGAAACACGAAATAAATGTATGTGTGACGTTTCGAAAATCCTCGTTTGATTTTTTCTGTGATAATCTTTTCACCACGAAAAAAAAAATATATATATATAACATCGACAAGTTATTAGATTCCTCGATTTCGCTCAAAGGTTTCAATTATTCCACTTGACCTTACGGCGTATATACAGTTTCTCAAAAGATCGTACATTCGTAACGGAGTACAGAATCGTGCTTTTTGCCATAGAATCCCGGGATCTAGAATTTCTCAAACAAATGGCACTCGCGCGAGAATTTTTCGATAGTTCGCGCTTTATTCAAAATGTGTAGCCGCCTGTGCGGGACTCGCGGTTTATTCACGCGCCGAAATTTGCAATTTCGATTCGACGTCGATATACGTTCGATCGCGCGCGTGCTTCTGTGCTTCGCGATTGATTGTTATCGTATCGAATCCACGTCCAATCGCTCTTTCATCGTACCACAGTTGCCCCGGCGTTCTTGATACTATAAACAACTATAATCCATTATTTCTCCGCTATAATACGCAACGGTCAAGTCTGCTGTTAATTAATATTATGTTGTAATTAATACGCGACGCGCGTTAACGTTAATAACGCGCTGAGGGATGGCAAACGCGGATAGAAGGAAAAGTTTATAATCAATATCGCCGATAAAAGCACGCGACGCGAAAAACTAACTCGGGATGATATTGTTACAACCCGTTGTAACGGTGTAGTAAGCTATAATAATAAAACTCGCGTAAACTTCGTACAATACTCGCGCGTTGCACTTTTTCGCTGGCCGCGTTTATTCTCGCGTCCCTCGGAAGGGAATTCTCGCGAATGTACAGTCCGCGTCTCGAGTGGCGAAATAATCGAACGAGATACGCGCGACTTGAAGAGGAGGTCAAACAAACCGAAGCAACCGATTAAACAACGGAAAAGACGGTCGGTCGACGATGTGAAAAATGAACGAAATCAGTTTGGCCGAGATTACGTGCGCGCCCTCGTTTTGTACACGTCGCGAGAGATTTTCAGATACACACATATAAGCGCAGTTGAGAGATGCGGAAGAGCGAAGAGCAGGATGTCAGAAAAGCGCTTCCGGCTCTCGCCCTACGGAATTGCAATTTTACACGAGAGAGTGGCCTGAGGGTCGTATGCCGGATCCTGCGGAATGGAACTCGGGAAAATAGATTCAGCAGGACGTATGGGAGATTCGTTTCTCTCAAATTGTCCGCGTTGTTAAAATATGCAACAACGAAAGCAATATATATACGCATTGCCTCGCGAAAAATTGTCCGGATACCTCGTTTTGTGTGGCAGAATTTTATTTCGCTCGTAAATCCAATTTGTTCAAAATTTATCAAAATTCGTATAAAAAGAACGATTCAGAAAAAAAACGTTGATTTTTCTCCAACATTGACGCAAAAAAAAAACACTTTATTTTTTATAAATTATGAATTTTAGTCGAAATGTTCGAGCTGAAATCACGCCGAGTGTAAAAACAGCGCTGTACGATGATTTACGCACGAGCGTATATATAACTACGACAACGAGCGCGACGCGATCGCATTGGTAGACCGCCGTGACTTGGCCGTTAATTGATTCTCGAAGCCCGTAACAGACCAAGTCTCTGCAGAGGCCGGGCAGACGAATGTGCCCGGCGGTGTGCGCAATTCGTGACGTGCACGCAAAGTGCATCGGACGTGAACGCGTTTGCGGCTCTTTGACTCGACGGGTTCGCCACGACGACTGAACCGCCGCCGCCGTCGCTTCGGAAACGCTGTATGCGAATACCGCGACAGCTGTGACCGCGGGGTATCGCCGCACGTGCGGTTCCGTTCCACCGAGAGATATTGCACACGTTGCTCTCGCATCATCGGTTCTTATTGCTAATTCGGCCTGCGTCGTTGCGCAGCTGATAACCGCCACCTACACCTGTCCGCGTCGCCTTCTTATTGCTACCGTGAAATTAAACTCATCTCGCGTAAATCTTGTATATAGTGTGTATGTGTATATATATATATATATATATATATATATATATATATGTACACATATATATAACGGATAAAATTGAAGCCATCTAGCTGCAGAAAATTGTCGTTTTCCTGAGTGAGCGCGAGGTCAAGCGTGACTCGAATGTTCTCTTGTCGCGTTTTATCGCGCATTTTCGCGTCCCTCTATCAAATCGTCGCTCGTCCAACACATATAAATGTTTCCCTCGATTGTACTCCGACCCTGTCAATTTCCACGAGATCCAACAAACGTGTCAAACTCTTAAGAAGAAGGATTTTATTCTGATAGCTGTTTCTAATCTGCGCGCCGCTCGGCTCGCGCGCGCGCGCGGATAACACCGCAATAAATTAATTTCTGAATACAGTCGCGCTGGTATAACAAGAAGTTACAATGAAGAAATACAAATACACGCGTACCGATGAAGTTTGAGGATTTTAGGATCAAGTTTTGATGAGAAATGTCTCGCAATGTTGATACACACAGATTGAAGTTTCGATCGATCACGGAGATTCGAATGACTTTGTTTTTATGCGCGCGGGCGATTATATTATACGAGTGGCGGAAGGTAGGCGATCTTTTATTGCACACTTTGTCGCAAGGCCACCGACGCGACTGCATTAACCAGCGCACATATAAAATTGTCGGAAGAGAGCTTGATTATATCGGAATTGCATAAAATTCACGTCCGTACCCATAACCGCACCCGAGAGGATATTTTAAACATATTGCATTAAATGTGGTTACGGCCGGTGACGTTTATGTCGAGTAACGATGAAGTTTCGCAACACGCTAATTAACTTTTGCAAATTAATGGACGTCGATGTGTTGCTCAATATCGGCGCGAAGTCGCACATTGAGCCCGCTAAGTATCGACAATACGCGCGCCGATCCGTGTATCGACTTTGTCAACGATGTTCCGCGATACCTTCGAGTGAATCCATTGTCAAGTATAAAGATTAATTACGGGCAACGGCCGCGCGCATTGACCTACCGATAGACACCGAAGTTGTCGAGCATCTCATCTGATCGATCGTTCGCCATTGCTCTCGATTGCTCCACGTTAACGTCAATCAATACATCTTCCTTATCGAAGCAAAATGCAAACACTATCTATTTAACTTATAAAGTACATAAATCAAGATCGGGCAATATCTTTGGGTGGTTTAATTGCAATCGTCAAAAGTTAAATACGTGTTGAAATGCGACATTTCGTGTTGAAATTTTATCCTAAAATCTTTAAGTTTCTTCAAGACACGTGTATTTGTATTCTTCATTGAAACTTTTTATATTATATATATATATATAGATAACAATTTATATTGCGATTGAAATTAATGATGTTGTCCGCCTGCGCAAGCTGAGCAACGCACAGATGAGAAAAAAGATTTTAGAATAAAATCCTTCTCCTTGAGAGTTTGACACGTTTGTTCGATTTCGTGGAAATTGACAGAGTCCTGATTCGAAATCATCCGAGCGAGAGACGGCGTGAAGGAAGGTGGGTTATTCCGCTGAAATAAAACACGCCGGATGCTGAGCCGGCTGAAGGGCTGTTGAATTTTACATCGGCCTCTGGTACATAGCGGCGGCTGCTGCGAAACAGGGCCACGGGGGTAGAAACGCCGGAATAGGCCGGACAAAAGGATGTCAGGGGAACACGACGGGACGCAAAAGAGAGAGATAAAAAGAGAAACAAAGAGAGAGAGAGAGAGAGAGAGAGAGAGAGAGAGAAAGAGGAGAGAGACAGAGAAGAAGAGTGAGCAGAAGGGAGGAAGAAAAAGAGAAAAAGAGAGAGAGAAGCGCTCGTACACTGGAGACCGGCGTGGTCTGATCTCGCCTGTTGCATTGCACGTATGTACGTGCACAGTCTCACGCAAGTTGTGTATATCTCGCGTATCCTATCTGCTTCTTCCTCCCTATACTTGTCTCTCTCTCTCTCTCGCGTCTCTCTTTCCCTTGCTTGAGCATCTCCCTTCTCGTCGCGTCGCGTCGCGTCGCGTTGCGGCCTTATTCTCACTCTCGTCCTTCCTCCCCTTCAACCGCTTCGCGGCTTTGGGGGCTCGACGTAGTGCTGGTATCACAACTGGCATAGCATCAGAAGGGATGAATCGATTCTGTTTCCAGCTAAAAATAAGCTTCTCATGGGAGCTTACCTAGCGTAGAGGAGCAGCTTTTCCCGTCGTTTATCTCTCCTCTCCCTTTATCTTTTTCTCTCTCCCTCTCTCCCTCATTTTCTTGCTTTCTCTCTCTTTACACATTACTGATCCTTCTTGTTACCGCTAATTACATTTTTGCGGTTTTACGTTAAAGTTAAAATCAGACTCGCATGCGTTTACTTGCGACTGTTCTGACGTTTTACGACGTACGTGCGACAGGCGGTTTGCTATCTCGTTTAATTAAACGTCATAACCAAAAGAATAGGAATATTTTATTGGTTCTACATCAGCTGTTTCCTGAAAAGTTACATCCTTTCTCGTGATAATTTTCATTAAAAATCGTTGACTCGCCCGATCTGATGATAACGTGCATAATAATTTTCAATTTTTTTGCCCTCTAAAACTTTTAAAACTGTTTTAATCGTTCATAATTTTGGTATATGTCTGACATTAAGACGTATCTTCCACGTCAATTCACAAAGCTGTATAGAGAGATCAACTATATAAGCTTCTCTCAGTCTGCCTTGACGAACAACCGGATTAACAGTGCGCACATCCGGCTTTTCCCGAAGGATACCAATTTCTGTCCATCAAATGCATCCGGTAGGAGCACCAAACGTGGAGGGACGGGGAGGGTGACACAAGCTGCGCACAACACGCCGCTATGTTAACGGCAGATCGAACGTCCATCGAGAGGATCGAACGTCTGTCGGTTAGGGACAAATCTTCGAGCCGACATATCTCACAGCGGCATTTGATGTTCGGTACAGTTAAGATTAAACCAAGGGCGATCGCACCCCACCATGCCGCTGCGGTGAGAGGACGAGGACACGGGCAACGAGAGATTGTAAGTCGTGAGCACACCGGAAGCGCGCGAGATGAATTGCGAGAATTTAAACAATGTTCTCTCCAGCCAGTTTGTCGACGGACTCTCTTGCGGAACTGTGCTTTTTCACGTACATCAAGTTTTACCTGCGTTCCCAAGTTTCGCCCCGCGCCCCTCCCGTTTCTGGGACATTCCTTCCTCACGAAAGATTAACGAGTCTCGACAGAAAAAAAAGCAATAATCCGCAGTGAAAACGCGCGGCGTCTTCTTCTTTCTCAGAAGACGCGAAATAAGTTTTACTTTCCATATCTTAATTGCACGTTTGTCACGATGTTTGATATGTCCGTGTATTAAAAGTTAAAATTCTCTCTTCAGCGAAAATACCGAGTGGTTTTCTCGCGTCGTTAATATCGCGTTGCTAATTAATCGCGAAAACTTCGCCGCGTATGTACATCTCTCGGATATACATATATTCCGAGAAGGAAATAGAGAACGCGCACGACAACGCGCGACTCGCTCGATTTAATTAATTAAAGGATTTCCCGCTACAAATTGTCATACGACTTCTCAATCCATTATCATGACACCGTGCTCTTTATCCGGAATTTCTTGCGGCGGCGTTTCTTGCTCGCGCGCTCTGAAAAACACGCCAACGTTATTAATCCGCGCGTTGCGCGCATTGCGGATTCATTAACTCAATATGACCGAACTCGGGACAGCGTGTAATGCTATAGAATAAATGTAATATTACCTTTTCAATATATTTTTACGGCTATATATAATATATATCAGCGCGCATAAACATCTCAATAAGCTCCCGGGCGTTTTCACAAATTGAAATTCCAGCTCCCATTATGTTTAACATGAATTAATTATGACGCGAATATATTGCCGAGCTAATATTCAATCGCGCGTGTACGTCGCCGGAGTGCGTGTCGCGCGTTATACTTTCCTCTTTCCGTATATACGTGCGTGTCGTCTGTATATTGCAGAGCGGATAAGCAGGAGCAACTTTGTTTCTAGAGAGAAAGTGAATTATATTTCCCCTTTCTTTGTCAAATATTTACCCTCGGCATTCATCTCAATTTCCCTGCGACCTTCTGCGTAAGAATTGTGTGCGCAAGCCTTCCCCTCTCGCCGCGCGCAATTTACCTTGGTTATGTAGCAGCACAAAATTGCGTGTCCAAAAAACTTGATTAAGTGTTTCAGTTAGCACCGAGAATGTATCGCCGTTTCATTTTCCCCGTTCGCGTCGCTTCTCGGGTCTTTATTTTGCATTTAACTGGCAATTTGTGGGTTTTGGTTTGTACGTTAAACGCGCTGTTATCGTGACAAGTGCGTCAATCATGAGCGTAAATGGCGTCTGGTGAATAGAAATTTTCAGTTTTCTCTCTTTTCCTCTCTCTTTTTTTATTGAATCTTTTACTAGCTGAAATATAACGGAAAACGTCGTTTGTTCGAATTGCTGCGCGTCACATCTACACGTCGGCTGCGAACGGCGACGAAGATATCGGAAGCGCTTTGACGCGAGTGATTTTATTGAAGACCCGTCACGTGTGCGAGAATCCAAGAACGAGAAGAGTCGAACGACGCGAATCATACTTTATGGCTGCGCAAGAATCTTGTTACGCGATAGTTCGCGAAGTTTACGCGAAGAACTTCCCTCGAGCGTAGAAAAGAATATAACACTGTACAACTTTGCTGTTAATTAATTGTAATTTTGCGTAGAAAAAGTCAGTCGGTTTCATTGTAAAAAGAACCATTTGCGAAATTAAACGAACTTTGTTGTTACCTTTTTTTTTACGGTAAAATAAGATAAACGTAGAACAAAGTTGAAAAAAGTACAGAAGTTTTTTTTTACGAGTTTCATTAAACATAACAATCACAAAAGCGCAAGTGAAAAGTACTCGAGTCTACAAGAATTACATAATAAACTTTGTTCGTTGAAGAAAAAATTTTTAATTTTTTATTTATTTGATCGCTTTTTTGTACCTACGTTGTAGACTAACTTGTGTTCTCTCCGCGCTCGACCTGATTTTCGAAAGAGGCAACAGTTATTATTCTCGGTCACGCGTAATCTTCCATTTCTCTATAAATGTTTTAAATTTATAGTCATATGTTTTCCTTAGAGGTCTCCACAGTCGTTTATACGCGGGAATATTCTATCTCCTTTTTTTTTTTTGTATTATTTTAAACGCGCTTTCGGTTTCCCATGTGCGAGCTGTATTATAAAAATTGCATCGCAGTGTCGTCGTGCAACTTTCGAATAGCTGTTTAAAAATATAAACACGAACGCAGACTTGTCAGCAGGGATTCACGACGATGTATTACGGCGCTACATATATGGCGACGTTGTTACCACACGGGGAAAAATATTTTCTCTATATTTGCTCGCGAGATAATGGAAACCTAAACAATTGATTCATGCCGAAAATAGAAGTCATTCAATTACTCTAGGTTTTTAATCCACGTGTTTCTGTAATATCTCGAGGCTTGTCAAAAATAGGTCAAATTTAATTCAATTTGCTCTTTGGTCTCTTTCGCATGAAATACATGCAGTTTTTTTGTCGTTGTACGAACAAAAAATTTATATTCAGTTTTGAAAGAAAAAAAAATACAAAATTGTTTGTCGATACAATAGAATAAAATCGTCTTTTGTGTTCATCCATTTTAATATAACCAAGCTCTTTGACGCTACGTTGGCAAAACAATATTTATTTGAGTCGAGTTTAATTTTATATTAAAAATCACAAATAAATACATTATATATACATATATGTACATATATAAGCACACACATATAATATGTATAGACTCGTATTTTACCAATATATTGTATCAAGCGGATTTATATTAATTATTTGCATTTGCGATTTAACAAAGGCTCGATAATCAATTTATGACCTGCAGGCGTTGAAAAAAAAATGTTTTTTTTAATATATATTTTTTAAAATCTAAAAGCCCGCAGAGTAATTACAAGCAAATAAGCTCGATGTGGCGCTGTTGTGTCTTTGATCTTTTCACGGATGCGACAAAGTTCAGGGTGAGAATGGCTGCTTATTAAGCTGGTATTAAATTCTCCAGCGAGATCATCACTGCAGTCTCTTTCATCAAACAGCGATGACTCGCAGCTAACTAGCGCGCATTTGCGCTCTTTGTGGTTCTAAAAAAACGATAGATTTACTAGATTCGTCGCAATGCAACAGCGCGTAATTCTAAATTAAACTGAAAGCTCGAAACGTAAAACCCGAATGCGCATTGACGCGCAATCCTCTACTTTATAATATACTCGTCATTAACGCAATTTGCGCATCCTGTTGTTGAACAAAAACGCAGAAGAGAAGGATATTAAATGACGTCGGAAATTACGAATGAAAATATAAAGTATGGAAATTCTGTGTGTACATTTGTGATGTAAAATTCTTCTTGTTCATGTTGTCATAATTAAAACGGCGATGTGACACTTTTGTTTCTGCGGAATCAGTTAAGATATTCTCTGTGTGAACGGAACCAGCTGGGACTCATTATATACCGTGTAATCTAAATGTAAGTCAACACAAGTCTTGTCTTGACGAGAGAGCGAGAGAAAAAGAGAGAGAGAGAGAGAGAGAGAGAGAGAGAGAGAGAGAGAGAGATACATATATATATTTTTGTTTTTAACTGGAAAAAGAGTAACCTGCACGATATCGAATAAATTAACAAAACGAAACGCTCTCTCCGCACGGAACTCGTTAGAAATTATCCTTACATAACATGTGGCTGCGAACATGTGGCTTCGTGTGAATAGATAAACCGTAAACCCTGTGATAGTCGCATGATAGATTGCCGGCTCAGTATTGGCTTACTGCGTGTAACTGAGGTGGTAATTCGAACTTCTCCATGCGCATCGCTTTTAGTGTCAGCACGTCAAAGTGACGTAAACATCACGTATATAAACTAAGAATTCATTAAATGTGGCGAGTGCGCAACATCAAAAACAAATGAATTATAATTAGTTCTTTGTAATTATCTCGTACGCGTAATTGCGTTTTCAGCTGATATACAAAATGTGTGGGTTGCGACAGAATGAAACGGAACATCGAAGACGTTATATTGCATTAGAGAAATCGTCTGAATCGCGTAATTTTCGATTATAACAGCAATAAATGGGCATTTCCCAAATGTGCACGGGCGCAGCTGTCACAAAGCTGTGTGAGATAAATTTTTCCTCGTGCGGTATAGTTTCGAGAGCAAACGCTCGTGAAATACACGTGGGAACTGCGATACGTTTACGCGGTCTCACCGTCGTTCTTGTGTTCTCAGGAGGCCTGATCCTTCAGACGCGCGTTAGTTTTTCCAGAATTCTCGTATCTCCGTTAAATCCACGTGTCTTTCGGAAAGACACGGAAAAAGGAAGTCCCTCGCGCAAAAGAGTTACATTGATCGATTGCGACGTGTTACCGGTAAAAGAGAAGATATCGTCTTTTAATTCTCGCAATGACCTTTAGTCTAAAATAAAATTGGCATTATATTATTTTCAGAGTCTTTAATTAAACGCATATTGTGAGAAACGTAAACAGAAAGAAATTCAGAAAATTTAAAATATTACAAAGAAAGAAATCATCTCGTTATTTGAAGACGGTGAAATAAGATTTAATATGCTGTGATGAAAAATTACGGCATCTCGATTACATTACATTTGATTTACCGAGATACTTTGTGTGAAAGAAATGTAAATAATTGAAAAAAAAAAAGAAAATAATATTGATTTCAACAATATATGAGAGCGCGAGTAATAATATAACGTAACGTTAATATTGTAAATTTATACACAATTAAACATAATGTATAAATTTGTATAATTAAAGGTCTCGATTTTCTTTTTTCAAAAACAATATGATTTTGTCTGACAGTAGTGGACGCGTATGCGTCGATATTGCGTTTGCATAAAGTCAAGTACACGCAGCGCGCGTTTTAATTTTCCCATATACGTCTCAAGTGGTACACGCGCGTTCCAACGCAAAATATATACATTACATAAAGTAAAGTACACAAGGAATTTCTCAGCGGCGTGCTCGTTGCGTGAAGCAACGCTTTGTAGGTCTTGTCATGAATTTTCATGACAAAATTCTAGAGTAGTAGTCCGTATATGCGTGTAAAAGTGTAAAAACAATGTCGCCCCCGGAGTGCGAGATAATGTGAAATTATGCGAAAGCACTATCGTGATACAAGAAAAACCGAGAACTTATATACATACGGCGTGCCACGTATACACATTTTGCTAACTCTTCTATCCGTCATTTGCATAACGACACATCTAATGTAAATTTAATGCGAAAAGTTTTTACGAAATGAATAAAACATTGAAAAAGTCAGACGAAAAACTGCAATTGACGCGTTGCATTTGCTAATTTCTCCGATTCCTTGCGGCAGCGTCTTCTTTTCTTTTTTTTTTGCACCGTGAACTTTTCCAACGAGCTCCTTCAAAGTTTGTACTTTCTCTTTCGAAATAAAATATTTCAACATTCTCGTCTCTCTGCTTAAATGATCGTGAAAAGCGGAGGTACCGATCCGCGCGAGCGCTCGCTCAAATTTTCATCTGTGTTTCTTGACATAATTTGAACAATGTAGCCGAGTAAAATATCCAACGCGGATAAATCTGCGTATCCGTAGTCTCTGGTAGTTCGATCGAATCGTGTCGCGTTGAATATTGAGAGTCTTAGGGAGCGCGCCCGCGGGGAGAAGTTAGTGGAGTAAGGTATTTCTGATCAGACCCGCGCTCGCGCGCGCGCGCGGCGCGCTTGACTCTATTACGTAAAGACATCTAATTAGGAATAATGACACACAAGAAAATGAGATCGCGCTTAACTTCCTTTATTTTCCGCGGGGAATTGATAAAGCGCGTTTCTAAGTCTCGAATAATGGATTATCTCTCAATGAGCGATATTTTTAGACATCGAAAATCGATAGTGTGTGCCAACTAATGGCGTTTCCATAATTGAGACTACATCGTGCAAGAACTGTGTGTGTGTGTCTCTTCCGTGACACGGCGCGATTCGAAAATTTCGATAGAGTTAATATCATAGAAACCACTTAGTTCGCTCGGACGGACCTTCGAGGGGTTTATATGGGTCATGAATATACTCTCTCTCTCTCTTTCTCTCTCACACGGATAAGTCATTGTGTCTGATTCTACTTACAATTGGCCCGTTGCTCATGTCGCGTGCACAGTACTGCACACACATGTACGACAACGTTATCGCGAGCCTTTTGTCGCCGTTCAACAATGGGACGTTACAATCAATGCGGACAAAATGTCCGCTTGACTGGCCGACGCGCAGCGCAGAACCAGTTAACGAAGCTTAAGTAATATCAATGCGCTTTAATTAGCCGCATCTCTCGAGCGCTCAGACGCACGCACACCAATTACCGCCCGTAATGGCCCCTTATAGAAAGCTAATGTGGCGTAGACGAAGTAAATTTGGGCCACAGACCTATCGGGTCGTACGACGTTTCATTCTGTATATGTATGTACGTCATTCTGTATATATATATATATATAGTATATACATATATGTTCTATATATACACGTATGTGTATATATATTTGCCACAAACAAAAATGATTTCAAGCAAATTCGATGTGATAGCTCGATCATTTTTATATAGTTTTGTTGAAGAAGAAATATTGAAACGTGTGTTAAATAAAGTGATAAAATGTAGTTAATAATTTCCGATTGCGACCTCTGACGTTTCGCAAACTTACCGCTCTCTGCTACCGTGCACCGCAAATATTCAATCTGCGTAAAATTAAAGCGTGTATTCCGATCGCCTCCTCCTCCCCCCCTCTCCTCGTCATAATTATCGCATATTTTACTGGTGTCGCAACAGTTTCAATTAATATTTTACACATCTCGTCACCTCAAACTTTAATTAATTAATTTTCATTATCAGCGCGCAATCCGAGATACAACAGAGAATCGACGTAATCGCGAAAATTAGTTAATGCATATACGTGGAACTGCGCAGCAAACAGATATATATGTGACGGGATGCATCTCGTAATCTACCTCGTGCGAAATATCTGCCGTTCTGTGCGAGAGCTGTTGGTTCCGTGTGTTAAAACTAAAGTCGTACGAAATAGCGTGAAAAAAAATTACCACACATGAAAAAAAGTCATCACACCTTCTATGTGTCTCTCCCTGTAATTAACCGGCACGCATTAAATATCCGAAACACGCGGACTAATTTCATTATTCAAAATGCACTCGTCAATCTGCAAAAGAATCTGCAAAAACAAAACAAAAAATATTATCGCGACTCCATCGTGTTTGCCGAGGATGGATATTGCACGCACGGTCGACCTGGTATGCCTATCCCCGGCTATATGTCAAGAAGGTGATGAGAAATATCTCGCGTTCTTCAAAAACGCTCGCGGCATAATGCGAGATGTTCGCTGCCAAACACCGGTCTCATGAATAGATAAAAACCCGACCGAGAATTTTCTGTGAAAACTGTCAAAGAGGTCTTCTCTTGGGAGGACCATTTCCCATTTCCACGTGTTTGCCTCGCGGAATGCTGTCGGACACAAACAGGATACGGAAAGCTGCCCGTAAAGTGCAACGTGTAATGCATTCCGTCCTTTAAATAGTCATGCGAGACTTTATGACGCGCATGTATTATCTCTACGCATGCAAATGGATTGTATGTACAATGTGTAAAAAGTTTTTTTTTTTGTATATGTTTACTGATATGTGACATATAAACAAGAAATAACATTTACAGAATATAATATTACTTTTCTAATTAATGCGTTTTTATACGGTTAATACTTGAGCAATGAGACATACACGGAATAATATATTAATTTCTTGATTAGAATAATTAACGCGAATACCGCGCGCGGAAATTGCCGTGCAAATCACACACGGAAATAATATCGCGTGTGCAACGTGTGCGGCATTGATTTGATTTTTTATTTGATTTTTTTGCGAATGTGAAATATCGTCGCGCGGTTGAATAAAATCGCGATAAGGGCTTGCATAGTTAATGCGAAAACAATTGTGCCAATAAAATTCATTGGTACAAAAACCGAGAGCAATAGGTACCGCCGACGGAGAACACACGCGGCATTGAACTGTTTGATTTACGTGAACCGGTCGAAACGGTCGAATAAATAAAATCTGTGTTCAAATGATTTCGTGATTTGCACGGCTTATAAACAGCGAGATGTTGTACAAATTGAATCCGGTCGGGGAAAAGAACGGGCGCAGAGAGAGAAAAACAAATGTGTTGTTCTCGCTTTTCTCTCTGAGCTTTTCTTTCTTTGACGCATCCTCGATTTGCCTCTTGTAACTTCCACAACGCGTTTCTTCTTCTTATACTACGGCGCGCGCAAATCGAATGTTATGTACGCGGAAAAATCGCGCGCACATTTTGTTTTTTCCGTTTCTTCACTCCCGCCTGTCATTGTCGCCGCATTAGGAGTAAATTCAATTTTTTCTCTGTTGCAGCACTGTTTCGCGATATCGTACAGAAAGGAGAACCAACGGCAATACGAGCTGAAAGCGGCCACCGAGACGGAGTGCAAAAAATGGATCGATGCGATACGAGACGCTAGGTAAACGACAACTCGAATCGAAGATCGGGTCTCCCTTTCGATTAAAATGCGCGACGCACGCGTAGACTGTGATTTATGAAGATTGCAAACCGTCCGATCTCGTAAATCACCCCGCGATCATCTTGCGATGACCGCGGGAGTAGCAACGAGCCGTGGCGTTTAAATCCAAGCGAAGCTCCAATTACAAATCTGTCGCGGCCGATTAATTTCACTCGCGACAATCATAAAAGTGCTTCACCGATCTGTTCCCGCGACAGCGCGCATTGATTACGAAAGAATCGATACCGCGAACGTGCCGTGAACTTGACGGTCTTCTTGAAAAAAAAAAAAAAATCAATATACAGTATTACCTATATCAGTTTTTCGTTTCCCCCGTTTGTTAAATAATCTTCTATCCGATTTTTAAATCAACTACGCGAGTATTAACGATATTCGATATTCGTTGATGATATTTGAGCGAATACAAATATGATCTTCGACAGCAGTAGCGATGTAAAAGCTTTCTGCAATCAATCGAATTATTGACGATTTGCGTAATTTTTCGGCGCCTCACACGGCGATGAAACAAAACTTCATTAATCCGATATTATAAGTTTAAAGTTCGCGATTCCGATATTGCGATTATATTTCGCTTCCCTAGCTTTGCCCTTAACGAGTTTAGTTTTCATTCGTTTAAAAATAAAGTAGCAAAACAAGTCTCAAATATCATACGCGATCGAAGTATAACGCGTTTACTTAATGAAGCAAAAAGGGGAATGTATATATAATTCCGCAGTGACGAAGGGTTGACAATTGACTTAGTTCTCTGACAAACTCTGTTTCTATTTCGCACACATACACATAGCTAGGTACATCGCAGACACGCGCACAGTCTACACTATCACCACTTCGACTATTATTCAGGAGACTCCCTTAATCTCGCTGATGTGCTGATAAATACGTTTATACGAGCATTGCATTAACATCGAGCCGTCCCAGCCATCTTTCTCTCTATTAATCCCATTGCTGTAATTTGCGCACGTTATCGCTAAAGTAATCTTCATCGCGCTATCAAACACGTTTTAGAAAGAGGGGTAGACCGGTCGTAACTAATGATTACTGGGGAATTCTCTGATCTGTGTCAAGGAGAGAGATGAAAAGTAAATTTTCTGTCATCGAACATGTTGATATATGTATATTGATCGTGTTGATAAAACTCATTTAAAACAACAGACAATTTTAACAAAGGGATGAAACACGCACACTGTTCAAGAGTTCTTGTCTTCAAATTATTTCCGGTTTGAGGAAAATAAAGACCTTCGAAAACTGCTTTGCACACTAACAATCTTTACAGCCGGATTACTCCAGTTTAGAAAGATGCGCAAAGGTTACAGCCCCATTTCCGCCGGTAATTTTTCTGTCACAGGTGCTTCTCTCTCTCTCGCGAAGAACGTGATCGTTCTGCCAACGCTCGCGGATGCACTGAAACGTCGCTCTAATGTTTCATGTCACGCGACGTGTAACGTACGTGATGTTATTACGCGAAAAAAAATGGTGGCCACAGATCCGCATTTTCACTTGACACTTTTCGATTACTTTGTTTTGTATTCCGACGTAATGACAAATCGATTTCACACACGTATCTCTTTCTCTCTCTCTCTCTCTCTCTCTCTCTCTCTCTCTCTCTCTTTCATGCTTTTTTCTCGTATCTGTTATTTGTCTAATTAGTTCATTAGGAATGTAAAACGTTTCCTTTAATTAATCCTGCGTGTGTATGTGTGCGCGCGATATTTGTGTGTATTTTTTTTTAATTCGCTTGATTTAAGGCTGCAATAATTGTTATTTTCTACGCGCACATAAAAAACAGTTTTTTAGTTAATTTAGTCCGCGAGATTTAAACGTACAAGTCACTGCGGACAATATATTTTTGCACAAAGAAAGAGAAGAATGTGCATCTAAATATTTCATACGAAGAAGCTACGTTCTTCGTCTCTCTCTTCTTCCCACTTCCGCGGTCTTCATTTTATAGGCCAAGTTATACATCGTCCACACATATCCCGGCGGAGTGGCTGCCTTCTCAGATTACTTGCTATCTAGCACCGTAATATGCATAGATAATGATATCCGGAATTACTCCGGTAATTCCGCAGTGGCTCGCTCGAAAATACAGGGTGCGATACTTCTTCGAGCATATCTCGTGTCACGCAGCAAGCTCGGTTGTTGATATCGCGATAATTTTTTCATAGAATGCGGATCGAACGCTCGAGAGTCCTTGTTTTGGATATATACACTCAAGGCAGAGCCTGTCTAAACATTACGAAAGTGCGAGCTGAGCTTGTGTTATGCACTCGCACGGCTTGTGTAGATAAAACGACTCGGTTAAAATTTCACTCGGAAAATCTCTTACGATCTTTCAGAAAGAAAACATTTATTCTTTGTTTCGCGCTGCCAGTGGGAACAATTATGTACATTTCGTAAGTAAGACGGAATCCTCGAAGAAGAACAAGAAAAAAATTCATTATCAAACACAAAGATAATAAAAAAAAAAAAAGTAAAAAATATTATTCTAGAAGAATAAAGCAATTTACAGATGTTGAAAATATTTTTCGCGTAGATTCGTATCGTACACACACTTTTGCTATAACAATATATTTATGAGAAAAGCACACGTATAGTATATTGTCTTATGTAACAAGTTTCCCTTTGAAGGGAGGATATTCCTAATCCCTGTCTCGAGTTTCATCACTCGTATCACTTTACTTTAGGAATCGGATCATTGGGAACTGATCCCTCCTTTTCGTTGAGATTGCGTCGAGAATAAGACGTGAATGTCGATTACACAAACTGATTACACAAGCGAGATTTCAACGAGAAAAATTCCATGAGAATTTTATCGTTCACTTGTCTGGCCTCAAAATTTAACTGGTTTCTTTGTCACTAATATAGAGGCTTTTTTTTAATAAAATCATACAAGTGTTGTATAAATAATATGTCATCTGCACTCTCTTTTTTTTACATTCTTTTATCAATATATTTTGCATTTTTCTTTCCTTCTTTAAATAAAATTTGAACTCGAAATAAAGAACTATAAAAAACACAGAAATATTAAACCTGACTACGTGTTTTTTGTGCTGATCGTCAGCGACTATTTTCGCGAAAGTCCGTTTCTCAGTTGTTCCGTGACCACCGGCAAAAAAATCGTAATTTCGTTTTTTTTTTTTTTTTTTTTTTTTTTTTTTTTTTTTTTTTTTTTTTTTTTTTTTTTATACCGCGAGTCCGTTTAAATAACACTTTTAAACTCGAAACAACGCGGAACAACGGAGAGGCAACATCGCGCGCCGATGTCTAACCCGGCTTCCTCTTTCTTGGATATTGATTCTAGCTTCAACAAATTATTGCTGGAAAAGGAGGAGCTCGAGCAAAAGCACCTGCACCTGTTGCAAATCGTAGACAGTGAGAAAACAGCCAAGTGGCAGTACACCCAGCAGTGCGAGGAATTGACGTCGGAAATAAAAAAGCTACGGGCGGAGGTCAGTCATAACAACCCGCGTATTGCCGCGTATCCGCCTCATGATATTTTCCCCGGTAATTCAGCGTGCGTACCTTCATTTCATCCACCGACTGCACACATTTTACTGCCGTCTGCAACGAGTAAATCAATTTTCTGAAACTCTCCCTTATACATAACAGAGAAAAATCTGCGCGTTTCCCGGCTTTTTAATATCTTGCATTAATCTGTTCGAGTATCGCGGTAATAAAAATTTCAAATAAAATTTTCTCTCCGAGGTAATATTACTCATAAGCGAACGAGAGAAATTATTTTCATATTTTATGTAGTTTATGTGTTTTTAATTATGCGCTTTTTTTTGCGCGCGCGCACGTGCACATGTAATAATAGAACTTGGCGAAATTTAATCAAGTCGTTTCTATTTTACGATCCATTGAATTGTGCAGAGGAAAGTTAATGATTAACAAAGAACCTACCGCCATGTACCGGAAATTAAAGTATCATTTTTACTTTGCATTTTTAATATTCATCGTGACTCTTCAATTTCTCTCTCGCAGTTTCTCTAATATTTAATTTTGATATCAAAATTAAATAACGAAACTTTGTCAGATCAGGAAAGAATCGAAAATCGTTTCATTCGAGCAACTCATTCGACATTCAATCCAAGGTTCTTCGTTTGAACATCCCGCTCTCGGTTTGCACAAGAAATACGGATATGTGTTTGATCAAGGATTATCTTTTTTTTTTTTTTTTCATGAAACTACGTTCGTGAATTTCGCAGCAATTATCGTTACAGATATGCTCCCTGAAAAAGGACATTCGACCGGTGGCACCGGCATACCGGCCGTGCTTCCAAAGGACCATGTCCCAGGGTACGGCGAGTTTATACATCGGGTCTCAACCGTTTGGTGATTGTGCACATGGCTCGGGCGACACGGCGTTACGCGGCATTACGGAGGGCTCGATCGAAATGCAGAAAATCAAGAAGGTCCAGAGCTTCTTCAGAGGCTGGCTGTGCCGGCGACGCTGGAAGCAGATCGTTGAACAGTACATTAAAAGCCCGCACGCCGAGAGCATGCGCAAGCGGAACAGGTAAATTGTTGCGTCGTGCCAAACCGATGACGTATCTGACTTGTTCGCAAAAACTTCACCTTTCTATATAATGTGCTTTCGCGAATCACGCGGTTTGCATCGCTGTTGTTGTCCGGAACTACCTGAGGACGTAATGAGATTGAAAGCGATGTTCAGAAACACCAAGATATATATTTTACACGAAACAATACGTCGAGGAAAATAAAGTTAACATCAGCTCTTTTGTGTTTTCGGTTTTTGTTTAAATTTGAATTGTACAATATTAATAAAAATTTCGGGAAACGTTGTTTGCGATAGAATGAAAGTTTCGCGATTTTATTTTTTTTTCCGCCGCGCGCGCTATTGAGGGATTTTCTTTTAATCAACTGTGTAGTTCGATATATTTTCTGATATTCTTTTCATTCTCGGTATATAATAGTCGCATAAAACCGGCGGGTTTATTGGGTTTCATTTAATTTGCGTTGGCCGTTGGAAGATATTTTTAATAAATGTCGTATATATGCCATTCTAGTCTGGTGTTTCAAATGGTGGAGGCGGAGGAGGAGTACACGGAACAGATGGAGATTTTGGTGAGCTGTTTTGTGAGGCCTTTCAAGATGGCTGCCAGTTCGAAAAAACCCCCATGTAGTCACGAGGACGTCAATAGCATATTTTTGAATAGCGAGACCGTGCTGTTCCTTCATCAGATCTTCCTGAAGGGTCTCACTTCTCGTATGGAGAGCTGGCCCACTTTAGTTTTAGGTACGTGCTACTTGAAATTTAAGTGGTGCAGACATATATTGAACGTCCTTTGTTCCGTAATAATTCGGCAAAAATAAATCTCTTTTGTTCCAAATTCACAAATCTTCGCGTAAGATCTTTTTTCTCTTTCGGAAAGAAACATATATTGTAATTTGTGTCAATCAGTTGCGTATACAACTGGTTTCTAACAGGAACATGTTATAGGAGAAATTTGTATACTGATCAATCGTGATACGTCGAATGCGCGCAGGTGACCTGTTTGACATGTTACTACCGATGCTATCGATATATCAAGAATACGTGCGAAACCACCACTACAGCCTTCAAGTGTTGACCGAATGCAAGCAATCGTCACCCCCGTTCGCGGCATTGCTCAATAGGTTGGAAAACAAGACTGCCTGCCACGGACGATCCCTCGAGACCTTCCTAACGTATCCTATGCACCAGGTAAATATTCCCGTGAGCTCGTCGTGTGCACGTTTTACGAACGTTACGATCTTCCCAAAAGCTAAAAAAAGCCCGACAAAACAAAAAAAAAAAAAAAAGATAGAAAAATGGAACTATTATCTCGGTGATATGAATTCCTCATCGGGAACGATCGATTGTGTATAAGGTAGTTTGGAAACGCTCATGAATATTACATGAAGTCTGACGATCTTGTAAAACGATAAGTGAACTCGGTAGTGAGGAAAATGAGCATTCTCTCTTCTCGCCCTTTCGTCGAGAGCATTTTCGCGAAAAATTCCTTGTGAAATCTATCGTCCGTATACATACAATTGACACACCGCTCGCACTGTATATTATAGAGTAAAATTTCCGCCCTCGCGGCCCACATTTACGGGCAGAGACATTAATTAACTTTGACATTAATTGACTTTTATATCTCAACTTTTCTCGAGGGAGGCAATTAAAATTTTCGTACAGAGAAAGTCGAGTTATTATTACTTCGTTAAATTTTCTTCTTTGTTTAAAGTTAAATTGAACGAAGTTCTTTAATCCGACCGCTTTTGTTTTTTACAAATACTTTTCTCTTTCAGATACCACGATACATAATTACTTTGCACGAATTATTGGCGCACACGCCGTACGATCATGTAGAACGCAAGAGCCTTCAGAATGCCAGGCAACAGCTGGAGGATCTCTCAAGACAAATGCACGACGAGGTACTTGTCGATCCATGAGCACTTGTCGCTAATCTTAACTATAAGCATTAAATCAATATCCGTTTAATAATGTTCTGCCTTTCAGGTCAGCGAGACTGAAAATCTGAGAAAGAATCTAGCCGTGGAACGGATGATTGTCGAAGGTTGTGATATTTTATTGGACGTCAATCAGGTCTTCGTTAGACAGGGTAAGTGCGTCGCAATAATGTTCTTCTTTTTTCCTATACGATTCTTTTCTTATAAAAAAATTGATTTAAAAAATTTTATTTTACAAAAAAGAACTAAAACTTTAATTGTAAGATAAAAGTGTACTAATCATACGTATACATGCGTAGCGCAACAAGTTTGAAAGCGTAAAAGCTGGTTAAAGTTCTTTAACATGCTATATTATCTAGAAGTATATAAAAACTTATGTAACCACGTAAAATTAATATAATCAACAAAGTTGTTCGTATATTTACAGCAAACAAGATTATCTTCGTATCAAAAAAGAAAAAATTAAAAATTAAAAGGTGAAACTTTCTATTTCGCGATAAGAGAAGAAGTCGATAAGATGTAAAAAGTTTCTCGCGATAAGTCGTACGTTCATTTTCTTCAGTTCGGTTTATCTATTGCCGGGAAACTCGAACCTAAACTTGATCGCCGTCGGTAAGGCACGATGAGCTTTTCATCGTCAAGGGAATAGAGGGAAAGATCGGAAACTCGATGCGAAGGACGCAAGCGCGCACGGTTACAATTTCGGAATCGATGACGCGGCTTGGTGGCGTCGACATATTTTCGCACTTGATTTCGCCTCGGTCCTGCGCGGTGGGATCTTGCCAGGGCTGACGTACAGTTGTACTACTAGCGGGTCTCGATAGTTGTAATGTCAATATCGCAATTGTCTTAATGGCAAATTTGCGTCATAATAACACGCGAGCGGAGTGTCACGCGGTTGTAAAAAATCGTACTCTCAGCAATTGTCATAAATTTCCTAGGAATAAAATAATTCCATTCAATAAAATTGCGTGCAAAAGATCCAAGTATGAAATGGACTTTCGCAAATGTAAACTCGCAAAAAATGACACCTCGCAATTTCATGCGTACACATTTGTTCGGAACAGCGAACAAATGTTGTCCTAAGTGCGACAAGATTCTTTTAAGTAGTACAAGCCTATGACGGTCCAGACCGACGAAGAATCGCTTGATACACTCCTGACGTTTCTCATGTTTGACGCCGCATCACATGGTTATCACGTTCCTCGCTTGCCAGCAGCAGAACAGCTCCTTTCATGAGCGTGATCATCCTTCTTATTTAGTCTCTCGGACTTTCGTTCGCGACACAAAAATCAATCAGCTCGATTGTTCGCGCGAGACGTGTCTCGCTCGAGAACGACGTGCTTTTGTCGGAGAATCCGGTGCTGTTGCGCGGGGATGTTCGGTGGTGTCGGCGGCCAGGGGTCGACGAACGGATGAAAACAAGTAGCGGGCGATCTTTGCGCCGTTGCCATTTTGTCGGTCTATCACCGCGGTGTGTCCTGACGACGTGCGTGAGAATTGCGACAGTTTCGCGACGTGGTGCGCAAATTTATTGCATAAACGTAGCTTCGAAACGGCGAACAAGGGAGGGATCAAGCAACGCTGGTACCAGGGACCAAGAATAATC
The DNA here is from genome assembly GCA_014825685.1 of Pseudomyrmex cubaensis. NCBI lineage: Eukaryota > Metazoa > Arthropoda > Insecta > Hymenoptera > Formicidae > Pseudomyrmex > Pseudomyrmex cubaensis. The sequence goes on along the minus strand of QVOA01009863.1, from coordinate 41,745 downwards.
AAACACACTCAAGGATGAACTGATTTTTCGTTCGCACACACGTAGGCACCGGCAGAGGTGTCATTAAGTTGTAACTATCATTAGTCAAGGTACGCACCTGTTAGTTTTTCATTCGGACACGTTAGATGAGAATTTTATTTGAAAGGGCTCAAAAAAACGGGCAATGAAAATTTTGTACAACAAATCAGATTCAATTAACAACAAAGTTCCTTTGATAACAAATGATTGTTTTCTCATCGCAAAAGGTTTTTACTTACGTAAAACAAAAACGCAATAGAAACCACGTTTTTTGTAACAAAGGACCTTTAATATGATTGATTACTCAATGCACGTATATTTAAATAACAAAAAGAATCATTATTTATTTTTACAATTTCATGATGTTTATATTTCCAATATCTTTGTACGTATCGAGATCTTTCGGTTCGATTATTCTTGTTCTTTTTCTTGTTCGTGTTCTTTTTTTTCACTTAAATGAAGGATTTAATCCAAGGTCTAAAATCAGCGTAATTTTAAATAATGTGCGTGAGCTCGGAAGTACCGAACTCGGCGGAGTAATGCCGGTTTTAATCTTCACGTCGACGTCAGCAACAGCCTTGATGCCGTAGGTACGATATTGCGAATTTCGCGTCCGTAGCACGTTCGCCATGTTATTTTTAAACGCACGTCGGTACCTCCCCTAATTGCATCGATTATTTTGAGAAACCGCGCGAGTCACCAATGTCGAAGCTGTCACGCGAAAGGGATGGGGTTATTTTTATCAGCGCGAAACGTTTATTTCCTCCAGCGCTTCTTCGATTAATATCGTCGGCATTTAATAATAACCGTCACGACACACACGCGCGCGTTGGCGGATCTTGAACGCGGATTGCGTAAAATCCGATCTGACATCCAACCTGCCGGTGTTTCAGGTACTCTAATACAACTCGTGGACAAACCGCGTGGTGCGCGAAGCAGATTGAGCGCTACTTTCGGCGGCAAAAGCACGAGCGACAAGGAGGCTATACGACAGTGCTTCCTCTTCTCGAATCATCTGCTGCTCACGACTCGTCAGTCCGACGACGACGGCCGATTAAATCTTGTCCCGCAGGTTGGCAAGATACCACTTTCCGATGCGGTGCTGATCGAGGACCCGAGCGATCAGGGTGCTACGGATGATGATGGTAATTATCCATAATGACAAGCCCCGAGTTGTATCAACTTACATCAAGATTTCTCTGAATCATCGAAACATATTATTGAATTGGAAATTAAAACTTGACTGAATAATTAAATAAATAAGATAAAAATATAAAAGAAGATAAGTCGAGATGCTGAGTCTTTTTTGTTAAATTATGCAAAATAAAACGTACGCAACACAAGTTTCTGTTTTTTATTTCACATGTTTTACTTACTTCGTGCGGTCCATTGTAGTTTTTTATTGCGAATTATTCTGACTGTTTCTCATGGAAAGACGTGTGAGGAACCACCGCGTTGGAAATGCCTCAAATGAACAGATTATAAAGAGAACTCATTCAGCGCTACGGAGTAGTAACGACTGTGAACTGATTTGAGAACTGTTAGTATGTTCGATGTCAAGCGGCATCAGTGAAAGCAGCGGAAGCGGCAGCGGGAGCAGCTCCCAGTTGCAGAATCGCGACTTTAAGATCTTACTCGACGTGAAATCCGGTGGAAATCCGCAGGTGACCGTCCACCTCGTGGCTCCTACTATGCAGGCAAGTAACATTATCTCGAATTATACAATTTTTTTTAGTTTTTTAATTTTATTTTTAATCAAATCACGTTAAATCGATTTCTCTCGCAGGAGAAAGCAGCATGGATCAGCGATATCAGCCAATGCGTGGACAACGTTCACTTTAACGACTTGCTGCGCGGATCATTGTCGGACACCAGTTCCATCACAATGCCGCAATCCATCCGCAACGATCCGAAACTGTTCAAGGACGACGTGGACATCAGGTTCAGTCGTACCTTGAACTCCTGCAAGGTGCCGCAGATCCGGTCCGCGACGCCGGAACGTTTGCTGCAGCGACTGACCGACCTCAGATTCCTCAGTATTGATTTCCTTAATACATTTCTGCTGACGTACCGGGTGTTTACCGACGGCGTCACGGTATTGGAGGCACTCAAGAAGGTTTTCTACGAGGCCGAACCGCCAGACTCGCAAATGCCTTGCACCGGATCTCTTGTGTAAATACGATAGAGATTGTTATTGGAGATTATACGGTATAATTGTAAAAAAAAACTTTTCTTCCAAGAAGAATGATTTAAACAATTAGTAAAAAAAAGAAATTTTTATAACAAAATATACTTCCAGTATATTTAGATTGTCTTTTTATCGTTTTTTTTTTTTGTTTTTTAGATCTTTAGACGTGCTAGGAACAACCTCAGAACAATTGCACGCGGAAGACCGAAGAAGGAGCAGCTTTTCACCGAGACGAACTAGCGGCGCTAGTTCAGTATCAGGTGCACTACATTGAGATCTGTTTTGCCGATAAAAAACTTAACGAGCGGTTGTAATGACATATCAATAATAAACTCGAGTTAATTGCTGTTTGATAAATAATAGCGTTTGCATAAGTAGGATACGGATCGGAAATAAGCGACAGCCGTGACACAAGATCTCATGGATCCTATGACGCTAGTATAGGATACAATTCGAAGAGTCACTGGCGATCCGGATATACGAAACGTGAGTGATCCAAACAATTATCAAATTTTGTAATAATTAAGTGTTTTTTAAATACATTACTGAAATAAGCAATAAATAATGTGATTAAAAACTAATTGTGTAAAAATACTGTACGAAAGGCTTCTCAAATAATTTTCATGTCCACTGTTAGTCGATGAAGAACAACCACTCGGTTTGATCTCCGAAGCGCCGATCATAAAGCACAGTCCGACACCCCAAGCGTCCAGTCCATCCAGCGCGTCGCAATCTCCAGTCACACCGAGAAAAGTCAGCATTCGCGTAGATAACAAAGATGCCACGGATGACGGATGCCACTTAACGATACCGAAAGTGATAGCCGTGTCGTCCAGCTCAGAAACGCTCACAGGTTTGGCGCTTTCAAATTAATTTGCAAAGATACAGAGAAGTAATATATGTTTGTCAACGTTAGAAAAATAAATAAAAATGTAAATAACATAATAAAATACTTATTTACAAGTAAAAGGGATATTGTGCAGAGAAATTTTAAACACTTGAGGTAAAATTTTCTGTACTTTATCTTCTAATGGATATGCAAAAAAGCGAGTGATTCGGACGTATGAAAGATTTCGACTATAAGATGTTACAGTAGTCAGTGCGCCGTCATCGCCGAGTAATTTGAGTTCCGTAACACTAGTCGGCTCGACGGGATCCGGATCGGGATCGGATCCGAGTCCGCAAGAGACAGGTACTTACTCACGCGGAGTCTCGGAGGACACCGACACGCCAGTAGCGGAAGAGGATTCGAGAGGTGTGTATATAATTAAACCTCATATGTAACTTTATACTTTTCTTTGCGTAAAAAAAAAAAATCAATTGGATACACTTACGTCATACTGTGTGCCTTTGTCGTCACTTTGCTAAGATGCGCGTAACGCAAAAACAATGATCGTTGTAGAAGTACAATTTTCCTACGACGATTCACCGTCAAAATCAACCGAATCTGCCAAACCGGATACGCCAAAAACTCCTACCTTCGTGTCCAAGAAAACCGAAACAAAGAAAGAGGAGAAAGCCGCACCGGGGGACGAGGAAAGCTTGCAATCCCCTAAGCCGATCAGTCAATCGGCAATTCAACAAAGTCAACAACAGTATCAAGAACATAGAGCGTCGATCGCATCCGCTCCGCCGTGCAGCACAAGACGCAGTTCGATCTCCACCATAACCGGCGTATGTGTGAGATAAGAAAATGTGTTTCAAGTTTAGTTAGAGAGAAGATTTCAATCAGTCTTCTCTCTATATACATTGTTCAATAACGGGTTCTTGTATAACGTAGCCCGTGCGACAACTTGTAGTGTGATTGTAGTCTCGACAATTTGCATATTTTGAATCGAATTTACAGAATTACTGGGCAAACAGGCGATCGATGCAAGAAGAAATCTCCTCGCAACAGGGCAACTTCCAGCACGATCAAGCGTCAAGCAAGGCTGGTGTGGTCATAACCAGTTTTCGCCAGAGCCAACGAAGGTTTGTTCCAACAGTTCTCATTATATGTGAACACTTGCATTTTATTATCGTGTCTTACGAAGTTGAAGAACGTTTGTATCGATGAAAATTATCTCTATTTCGTTCTTGCTGAGTGTTGAGTGCCGTAAATGGCAACTTTCGCTTTCTGACGCATGAGAGCTTTTTCTTGACATCATTTTTTTTCTATTTATCAGATTTATAACTAGAATTGTTTCTAGAGGGAGGAATTGACAAGATAAAAAAAAAAAGAGAGAGATGAAAATAGTACTATCTCTTTTATGGAGTATTTGAGTATTTTTTCTAATAGTGTAGTGCGCAGGACACACAGTAGATAATTTTATATCTGATATAATTTCCTCTCTCTCACGTTTGTTTTTGTCAAAGTTTGTTTTTCTTTTCTAAAACCCACAATCTTCTTAATGCAAAAATTTTTGCTACAATCAAGTTGTATTATTTATTTGCATCAGAGAACAAAACAGTTGTAAATATATATTGTAAATATGTTAATTTATCTATCTATTGATCTGTCTTGCAGTAACTATGTTTATAAATAGTTTATAACTCGTTTTTATGTAACATATATATTTTTATACTTGACTAAGTTGTAAATATATCAATTGCCTTGATTTGCTTCACAATTGGTAAATAAAACTACTGATGATGAATTTTAATATAATGCCAAACGATTATCACCTTTTAATACTTTTCTTTTTCATCTTATCCGATATAAGATTTCATTCTCTTTCTCATCGTATCCACAAGATCGAGCTATAAAGTAATCCCTTTGAGTCAAGAAAATACTTCCCCGCTGCTGTTTCTACTCAACTGTATTTCATGTATTGTTTTGTGTCACTCATAGCATTGGACCTACACCTATCTGGTAAGTGAGATCATTTTGAAAACGTCATTATTCATTTGTATACGTGTGGCATGACAACAATTTCCCTCTTGCTTGCAGCGTTGTTTGTCCGAAAAAGTCTTGGAAAAAAAAAAAAAAAAAAAAAATTAGTGTCTGTTTTGTGTTGTATTTTTATTCTGTTATTATATTATAACGATGAAACTACTATCGCTTGTGTTTGTGTCTAATTAAGTTTGTGTCTATGCAAAGTCGATCGATTAAGGAGGTCATGTAATTTTCACGCGCGTTATCTTTCGTTAAACTCTGCCAAAAAAAACTGCAAGCGAAATTAATTTCGTGAATTTGAATCCGAAGCAAATTATTTCGCACAGGTTGACTGGATCGAGAATCGAAGCTTACAGGCGTTGCTCATCGGGGCTCTGCGCATTTATAAAGTCTTCCGCTCGCTTATTCGATGATACTGCGCGCCTATCACGTCTATTTGATCCTTTACAAAATGCACTATAGCAAACGAGCGAATGGACTAAACGAAATAGAAATAGTTTTTTTCTATCTGATAGTCGCTTTCTGTTACTTGATATGCGTGCTTATAGTGCTGAATATTTCAACGCAAAAATTAGAATTCGGTTAATAGTTTTGTGAGTTCGAATTTCGATGATGTAAATACACTGTTTATTCGATCATAAAGACGCAACAATACAAAAAAGAAAAAAAAACGTTACTGTTATCGTTTCAAAATGTCGAAATTCGAACTGAAAACTCGATTATGCCGGTTATGCCGGTTTGCAATTTTGATTCTCTAGATATGTATACTTACATTAGTAGCGGCACATGGTACAATATAATGAAAATAGTAAATTTAACGAGTCTTCATATTGTTGACTTGTAGAAACTTTAGCCGATTAGGGCGCACATTAAACATTACTCGCTTATGTTGTCGATGCTTATATCATTACGTTATAGAAATAGTAAATATGATTAAAACTACACTACAGAAGCACACGAGATGATCACCGAATTTTTTATTCCGTGATATTGTTCCATTCCTTTTAGCGCACATGTAGCATGTTTAAAATCTGTCGCGAATGACTTGTCGATTGAAGCGATAGAGATTCGCATAATGCAACGTAGAATGTATAAAAAAAATGCGTAGACCAATGAAATGAAGGAGAAATAATTCGCGAAATTCGATTTTATTCACGGTGTCGCGTCAAATATCTCGGTCTCAGATAAATTTTATTAATTCAGGAGCAGCACATCCACGGCGGCGGCCGCATTCGCCATCGCGACCTCCGGCTCGAGCAATCCACCAGACAAAGGTCCGCTCGACGGTCCGAATCGCAGCGGTTCCTGCCGGGACAAGAACAGGCGTAAGGAATCGGTAATGTCGACCGCTGCGACGATGAGGGTGCTGAACGTTCTCAGACACTGGGTGTCCAAGCACGCCCAGGACTTCGAACTCGACCAGAAATTGAAGAATTTGACCATCGAGTTTCTGGACGATATCTGCTACAGTCCCAATCTGTTGCCGGCCGAACGCAAGGCCGCCAATCAGCTTCTTACTCTGATTACTAAGGAAGAACCCGAGAATACCAAAGTCGATCTGAAAAAACTGCTGGCTCCGCCGCCAGTGAGTAAAGAAATATTAACTTTGTTCTTCTTTTTTTTGCTCAATATTATTTTAATAAAAGCGAGTGTGCGATCTCTGAGATCGACAAGTTAGAGAAACTTAATGTGAGATACATAATTATGTAATAAAAAATTTCGAGAGATGCATTGTCCAAAAAATGTCTAAAAAAAACAAACGTGTGAATTTCAGATTCAGAGCAAGGAGAGCATCGAGACGCTGCTCGCGTTAGAAATCGCGGAACAGATGACGTATCTGGACCATCAGATATTCATCTCTATCGCTAGCGAGTGAGCAATAAATCGTAATAAATAAAAATGATAAAATCAAATATCGCCGGCCGTTTTAACGTATAGAAATTTTATATGTTTCACAGAGAATTTCTGGGCCAGGCGTGGATGAAGGCGGACAAGGTGGTCCGCGCGCCTCATATTCTCTTGATGACAAAGAGATTCAACGAGGTGTCGCAACTGGTCGTCTCCGAGATCATCCGTCGTTCCAACATGTCGGCCAGAGTCGCGGCTATCGAGAAATGGGCCGCGGTCGCCGATATCAACCGAGTTCTCCACAATTACAACGGCGTGCTGCAAATTTGCGCGGCGTTTACGAACAGCAGCGTTTACCGGCTCAAGAAAACTTGGGAAAAAGTTTCCAAAACAGTAAGATCAATCGTGAATTTTTATAATTGTAATTTCAACCTAAACGTAACAAATAAATTTAACAAGGTCAGGTTGCGAGCATAAAAGAGTGTTGGATATATTTGCAAATATTCAAAAATGTATTACATTAATAACAGCGAAACGTTCGAGTTCTTACTTGAGTCATCCTCAGCTCGCAATTGACCTTGTTGATATTTAATTGTTGAATCTAAAAACGTCTCATGCATTTCTTACTAAGCGTAACAGTTAAAGTTGCAAATAAAATACGAGATCAAATTGTACAAGTACGAGTGCAAAAATTTCAGACAAAGCAGACGATAGAGAGATTGCAACACATCGTCTCATCCGACGGGCGCTTCAGAAACTTGCGGGACGCCTTGCACCGATGCGATCCACCGTGCATTCCTTACCTGGGTCTCTACCTCACTGATCTCTCATTTATCGAGGAAGGTACTCCAAATTTCACCGAGGATGGTCTCTTAAATTTCTCGAAAATGCGAATGGTGAGCAGCAATTTTCCGCGAAATTAGCACAACAATTGTTTTTCTAGGAATATTAGATAAAAGAATAATTATTATACATTTAACTCAGTACTTTACCACTGCTACTTTACTTGCTCACAACTACTACATTATGGGACCAATCTCACAAACTAATGATCGCTGTTTCAGATCGCTCACGTGATCCGCGAGATACGACATTTCCAGCAAACTCCCTACAAGATTGAATTGATCACCAAGGTGACCAACTACTTGCTGGACACGTCGCTCTTGCTGAACGAGAAGGACTTGTATCGCATGTCCTTGGAAATCGAGCCGAGAACGTCCAGGTTGAGTAGTTCCACCTTAGCCAATTTGCCTCCTTCGGTCACTTCTATGAAATAAATTACTTTCGCCTTGAGAAATAATCGTAAGGCATTCAACCTCAATTTCGACCTTGTTTTGTACATAACAAACCGAAAGAAAAAATTACGCAAATTTCGACGAGTTATCAAATATGTATTTGTTGTGCTAGCGGCCGATCGTGAAGATCGCGCAATAGCCCCGTCCATTTCTGCCCACGTCTATGTCGTCGTTTTACGTTTTGCGATTTGCGTTAAATGCTAGACAAACTAAGCTCAACAGTGATCTCATCGTCGCACAGAATCGGCCTCTCTTCGCAATCGATTAATAGACACAGAAATTGCCGTAAGAAACATGAAATATTGGAAATCGTACTTTGACAATCAATAGCGTAAAAACTACTTATTAGTTTCCGTTTGTTCCAATCGTTGCTGTCACAGCAAAAATACTCGCTCGTCAAGTAGATGAAAACAACTTAACATAACTACTGATCTCTCTCTCTCTTAGAAAGAGAACCTTTCAATCAGACATACTTTTCAGTTTGTAGCTTCTCTAAGAATATTTCATTATTCTTCTGTTTTCTAAAAATTGATTAACATTATCAGATATGAAAATAACAAACTTTCTCTTGATTAAATATGTTTGTCGATGAAGAGAATGAACCTGTACAAACACTGACGAGAGAAACACAAGTTTTTCCTCTGTTTGCCAAGCGAGATATATAAATCTTATACACAGAGAAATATACACATATCAACTATATTTGATATAATTCAAATTCAATGTCTCTCTTACTCTCTCGCTCACTCTCTTTCTATCTCTGAACCGCCTCTATTACATTCAATAATTGTATTTATAATCTACATACACACGAGACGGCGGACACACAGATTGACACGGACGAAACGCGGATGCGTAACAATATATACATATATTCTATATACGCGCACATCTATTTTTATCCTCACGTCTTATCCCTAAGAAAATTTTTAGATGCACTTGCGCGAACGCGCGCGACGCGCGCGCTTCCGTGCGAAGTGCGACACAAATAACGGTGTCTTATTTCGAGGTGTCTGTTTTCGAAAAAAAAAAAACGGAAACCATGGCATGCGGACCACGCGTTTCCAATCAAGCGTAATTTCGTATAAACGAACGGTTTCCTTCCAAGAGTGCTGCCTTTCGAAAAGGTGACGAGCAAAAACCCCACGATTTCGATTTTTTGCATTTTCCCTAGCATGCGAGTGTACTTCAAGTCTGAATCACATGTGGATCAAAACGTGTAACTCGACACGGATGTACATATAACAATATCGAATGAACTCTGAGTGCACTGGCATGATACGGCTGGCATTTTGAAATCTCAAACCGAGATGAAACCTGATGATTGTTATATTACGTTTACTCGCGCGCGTGAATCTTCCTGTGCCATCTCTTTTTTTTTGTTTGTGCACGTCACTCGAGAACGACGCGCGCGTGACCAATTAATTGTAAATACATTAAGCCCGAATTCTCTTTACCGAATTATAGCTATTGTTAAAAAAAAAAAAAGTCGACGCGACTATAATCTCCGAGTGATCCGCAGACCATGTGTGTGTGTAATATCATGCATCTGGAAAGTATTGCCATATCATCTGTATTTCAATTTCAAGCACACGTGTTGCGCGAGCAAAACGTTAAACGTTCACGTTGCGACGGCGAAAATTAATTCCAAGATCTTGCGTTCACGTGCAGATTCTCTTTTTGATAATTACGAAGCTCTGAATTAAAAAGACACACATATTTCTCTTATGAAAGTCTAAAAATATGCAGTAGCGCGAAGAAAAAAGTATGGTGAAGCAGAATCGATCGTATCTACTAAATAATTTTACAATTAGACGGAGCATATCACTGTCACAATCACTATCGTTAATTAATGTAATTATCAAATTTTGAAAAATTGCACATTTCTCTTGGCGTAAATCACCAGGTGATCTTATTTCCGCAGTTACAAAAAGAAAAACATAAAAAACTTACCTACCTTTAGAATTTCTTAGACAAAATCGCAGTTTATATTACCTATTTCATGTGAAAACGTGTATGATTTTTCTTCAAATTTATATACATATATCTATATATATTTATAAATATAATTTATAAATATTTAACAGAATTTGAATGAACATGAAAATATTCACGTTTTTTCAAAATAATTATTCTTTCAAAGTGATAAAAATCAAAACAAACATTCGGATTTATATAATTCGCGTTTCCGCGAGCTTATTGCGCATTGTCTATCGCCATTGTCTTCTCTGTCTGAATTGAAAAAAAGTTCTCTTATCGTTTTTTCTATTGTCGACATATAAATGTATCGTCAATGATACAAGCCATCAATGAGCAATGTAAAGCTTCCTATTGACAAAAATTATTATTATTATTACAAATTAAAAATGATTCGGTAAAATAAGAATTTTATCACATTGACGCCGGATGATGCACATATGCGTCTTTCAGATTTTTTACTAGAATCCGTATGACGCTATATGTACGTCTTTAGATCTTTTACAATTGCATTCTCTTGGTGCGCCCGTCAGAATCGGCTCCAAACGCCCAATGTGTTAAAATAAGAACACTATTCGGTCACAATGTGTTAAAATAAGAACACTGTTAAAAAAAAAACAAAAAAAAAACAAAAAAAAACACGCTTGTAGGATATACTTGTACGACTAGTTTTAGAGTATACGATAATTCACTAAGCAAAATGCTAACGATTTGCGAACAGATTGGCTACAAATTCGAGCGGAATACCGTAACAAATCGGGGACTAACTGTGAGACAGTCAGGCCTAAGTTTTGGCGACAGATATCTGCTGATATTTATCATCATCGACAAATCGGCGACAAATCTCGAGCAGATAATTTCACAATTATTTTCTGATCTGCTAGGTATCCGCTACTAATCCGCCGCCAAATCTGTGTTCGACGGATCTGTTATGTTTTTGGTGCCAATATCTGTTGCGAGCATTTGACAAAATCTGTCTTCGACAGTGAAACCTTAAAAAAAAAAAAAAAAATGGTATATAATACCTATAGTACCTTAAATATGCACTGCATTTTTTGCGACGCGAATGAAAGAAACTCGTGGAATTTCTATTAGAAAGTGAAGTTTGAAATTAGAGATGCGTGATACTTTTTGAGCGAGTCTACAGAAATTTCAGGAAATTAAAACATGATGAGAAACAAGAAACAGTATTGAATGAAAAAAAAAAAAAAAAAAAAAAAAAAAAAAAAAATTCACAAATATAGTAAAAGACGTGTCAACAAACCTTTAGTAAATCAATCCTACTTGGAGAGTCCATATTTATATTTTTAGGTTAGTCCAGACTATAGTTCGATATAATAGTGATAAAGAAAGAATGTTGAAATGATTATGAGAAAGCTAAAGAAAGAATAGCTAAAGCGTCGATGTGCAGTTGAATTCGAGAGATGATGTTTAGAAATTGGTGGCAAATTGTGTATATCACATTCTGAATCAACGTGTATCCACTTGTTGTAGATCTCGTCGTATAGCAGAGCTGTCTAAGTAAGCGTTTGTTATAGGTAGCATTTCTTTCTTTCTTGCGCTCATCACAAATTAGACAGCTCTGTCGTATAACATGGAAGAATATTTTCTAACTAGAGTGTACAAAGAATAGAATCGGCTAACGTCTTTTACAAAATATTAAACCTGACGATCACTCAGTCATTCTTCAGATACAATCTGATCTAATCAAACTCGCGTCATTTTATTTTTCGACATAAAGCAGTTAGTTTCTAATTATTTTTACGGAGTAATCTCTCGTTCCGCAAAACCTTATATACAATTAATTGATTCTTGTTTGTTTATTTAACATGATGTTCATCCATTTAGATAGATTACGTGGTCAGAAACAAACAAACAAAAAAAAATAAATAAATAAAATAAAAAAATTAAGTCCTCTATGCTAATAATTTGAGAAGTGAAGGATCATTCGCTAGATCTTTTAAGAGAGTGTTCAATTGTGTATCTCATATCACTCAAGTGAGATTACTACTTGTTACGTGCAAATTGCATTGAAAAAAAAAAAAGAAATCATGATTTCGTACATTGTTCTTCTATTGTCAAAGTGCCAACAGGGTTGCTGTTCCGTTTCGGCGATCATGTTTCCAAGTGTACCTTCCAGCGTTCTAAATACCTCGTTCAGAAAAGAAAGTTTACGGACCTTATTCGTTTTACTTTATCGCTTCGAAATTACTACAACTCAATATATATATATCTCAATTATCGTATACATATTTGTAAAATATGAATATTATATAATACGAACTAGTCTCAAATTGAGGGTTCAAGCAATGCGCAGAGATCATTTATTGTCTACTTTAAGCATGACTTAAGAATTTTCAACTTCCGTGAATATGTGTCTGATTGTTGTTATAAATTATAAGATATAATCAGTACGGCTAGTTGTGGGGTACGGAAAGACTGCGTTTATACTTCCGGACGATGAGCGATAAATGACAGGAGCAAGCAACGCGGAGTGTGTTTGTATAATTGAAAATAACGAAAATAATATATGACATCCAACTACTAGATCTCACGTTGCTCACCGCCAATCGTCTACCGTTCATCGTTCAGAAGCATAAATGCAGACTAAAGTACCGTCTTTAACCAATATTACCTCGTTCTTTAATGTCAACGCGACACTATAAGGTAAAAGTACCAATTTCGAGAATTACAGTTCGCATATAAAAAGAATTTTCTTACTGAAAATGACAAATTCATGAATCTTGTACACAGACATGACGATAAAATATAAAAAAAATAGTATTTTATACATAAAAAGCGAGAAATTTAAAATATTTCTTCAAAACATCAAATATTTTATTAGACTGCTAAATTGTGAAAGAGAAACGATTCGATACTCAAACGCTTTAACATCCGAATTTTATGACATAATATTCTTTTTATGTGTGATAAAATATTTCGTAAATTTTTTTATTTAAAAGTTTTATTTTTGTGTTTAAAAAATACTCCTTTTGAATTTTTAATACTATTAAAATAGTCTCTCTTTTTCCGTCTATTTCTAAATGTTAGAATCTGCACTCAATTTTGGTACTTTTATCTTAGTTGTCTGTTTATATTTCTTCAATGAAAACAACATTGCGACGACGATATATACATATATATTATAAAAAATTACTCAGTTTGAATCGTCAATCGCAAACTGCACAATATTCGCTGCGAATATATTTCGCGGTATCTCTTTTAACATGATAAGATCTACTCTTCTGCACAATAAATGTAGTGTCAAAGTTAGTTACGGCGAAAGAATCACTTGCAAAACGTATATAAGTGCAATCACACAGCAGAGAGCAAGACTTGTAAAAATTTTCCAGTTATTTCTCTATGCACAAAATGTAATGATGCAAGTGCAAGCGTACAATTAAATAAGCGTATAGTTGAATAGTCACGCGCGGGAAAAATCGATCTTCTCAATTTGGTTTTTCTTTCAACGTATCGATTTATTATTTAGTTATTTTTTATATTTATTAATTCAAGATATCGTAAGAATTTTATTTGCATGTGGAACATGTGCTTTTATAAGTTTGTTTTTTATGACAATCACGATTACATTGTATTTCTTGTATATCGATATGTCCTGAGATTTGAAACACCCTGTGTTCTCATATATACATATATATATATATATATATATATAAAATATATATATAAGAACAACGAGATTGCGCGAGATTTCTTTTTCGCCTATTTCCGGTTTTACGGGTTAAGTGCGTACGAAAGAGGTTGGAGAGGTCCGCGATATAGAAAGGATTTTCGGTAGAGGAGAAATACCGCACGCGCGCGCAAAAGTAAAAAGTTTTGTGCTCGCGTTTTTCTCTCTTATTTTTTTTTTTTTTTTAACCAGCACTCAAACCAGATTCGCGAAAACCGTATTGTTGGATCGGGGAACGAGCACGGATTTAGAATTCGTGACTTTTTAAGTCCTCGCGTGCGTGTATCCGCATTGGTATAACTTCTTGTCTTCGATATCCGCGGTATTCCCGCTTTGCGAACTTTCCTCGCTCGCTACACCCATCCCTCTTGTTACTTCAATGAGAAGTACGTTACTCTAAGCGATAAGAATAGATTATGTCGTTTTAGAAAAATATAATAAGAAGCAAAGAAATATATTTCCAGAACCCGACTGTGTTTGATCGATGAAGAAAACCGATTGTTTAAAATCCACTGTGTTTCCGAACAACCAATTTATTAACGTTTAAATTTATGAAACAAACGTTTAGATATTATCTTTAGTATTAAATATTCAGTTGTGTAAGTGTACGGACGTATGCAGCTTTCACAGAAAATTTGTTTTTCGTCTTTTCGCACATGATTTTTCAGATATTATCCTTCTTTCTCTAACACCGAACAATTAACTAGTTGTAAAATGTCTAGACGAAAAGAGAATATAGCTAGAGAAATTTTTCGTGCAAGTAGTAATTTAATTATTGTTAATACATGTTCAAGAGAGAGATAAATGAAAAATATTGTCATTATATTGTATGGCTTGCTGTACGTGTAATGTAAGCGTGTAATGAATGGATCCGCGTGCATTTTTGTGCAAGTGTGTGATGATGTTCCTTTACGTAAACTAAGCAAAACACTAATCGTCACAAATCATCAGATGGTTGTGAGTAAATGTTAACGAAGTATCATTCGTACTAATGTAGGAAGATTTTTAGAGCGGCGCTGACTGTTGAACAAATTTGATTTTTGCAGATGTAGATCGCAGTATATATATACATATATATATACATATATCATAACTATTTAAGATAAATTGTATATGTATCAATTTGTTTAAACAATTGTACATAAATATCTGTCTCTGTAAAGTTTACGTACTCAAAGTACATATGTAAGTACAGATTATGTATCGAGAGCTTCGTGAAAAACTATCCCCAACAAAAAGAAACTTCTCGTAACAAAAATCATTTTGCACAACAGCAACGTCCGCCATTTTCTCGATAATTTGTTTTTTTTGTTTTTTTGTCATGAAATGATATGTAAGTAATGTTATATATTATCGCAACACACTGTATTATTGCTCTAATCTAGTTGGAACGGAATCAAAGAGTCAAATACGGATTGAATCAAAGAAAAGTAAATAACACGAAAGTTAAAATAATATTAGCTGTTATAAATGTAAAATATATCTCTCTCTGTATATATGTATATATATACACATACACTTGTATGTATGTATATATACATATGTACAATGTCTCGCTGTTGTCTTTGATTCAATCAAGATTTTAATGTTGTAAATGTTTATAAGTCGCTAACAAACTGAACAGTTAAAATATTTCGTTGTTCTAAAGAAAGAGAAAGAATATAAAAAAAGAAAGAGAAAGGCTACTCTCTATCTCTAAATATTACACAGTAATCGTTAAAAACTGTCTATTGTCTATTAAACATTTTATAAAATCTTCAGTCTGTATACATTAAATAGAAAATATTCTTCTGTATATTTTCTCTTGCATTTTTATTGCATTCATTCCCATTAATCAACACGATTAATATACAATACTTGTTTACAGAAATGTTTTTCAATTTATTTCGTGTACATTGTACATAAACCATATTATAAACTTGCGTGCTTTCGGTCTAGTAAGTTTTTACATTTATGTGAGCGTGCCAGTGAAATAATATTGTTATCGAATTTTTTTGTTTTTGTAAAAATGCGTGCGTTTTTTCGCGAATATATTCGCACTATTTACGCGTGTGCACATACAAATAACGAATCTTAGATAATAATCGTCTTAATCGGGTCACGCGGCCGCACACTGTCATACTTCATCCGGATTCCCGGTGCTTTAGAACAAATTGCTACTTTGCTTTACCGAATGTGCGGCGTAATCCGGCGTGTAATTGCGGCGACTAAGTGGATAACGAACCAAGAACCGTAACACTTAATTATCACAGCTGAACACGCGATATTGCAAACCGTACACGGGACACTCGACTGCCATTAAATCGTGGTAAACCCGTCGAGCCATCCCCAAAAGCGGACCGCTGAACTTGCGACGCGCGCCCTATGATGCATCTGCAAGAACACCGTGTCAGATATCTCTGTGTCTTACTAAATTCTACTTTCCTTTTCATCTTCCTTTTTCTCCGGAGACGGAAATTAAATTTTCGAATATACTTGCTTCTTTTGTTCCACAAAAATTGGTTTTTATATTTTACACTTTATAAAATTTCTCAATATTTTCTCTAAGCGTCGAGTAAAGTGATTCTTTTTTGTCGCATTTCTGGACTTTTTCGAGATATCGCGACTATAAATAAATATATAAAATTTATGAAAAAAACTCTAAAAGAATTTCTTATTCAAGTAAATTTATACTAAATTTTATCGGAAGAAAAATACGAATATTTCTTGGGAGAAGTCCTTTTAAAATATGTTTTACACGTTGCAAACAAAACAGAACACATATATATTGTCTGCGCCGGGTATACTTTGTATTCTTTACGGCAGGCCGAAAGAAAACAGTGCGAGGAAGCCGACGCATTAATTATCAAAGATTAATGAAGACTCTTTCTTGAGAGCGCGCAAATTTTCCCCTTCGCAAGCGAGCAAGTCTACCGTCAATGAGATTGCGACTGCTCGTTGGTTTTTCCTCCCAGCGCGGCGCAAGGGATATCTCAAAAGCTGCACACACAAAATAACATCGCCTTCGTTTATGCTTCGTTCGTGCGAAACTGTGTGTTCACACTGATGGCGACGTCTCTCGATGCGCGTCGCGGCTTTCAGTGTTATTAAAACAATCCATTTACATGCAGATACCGCCACACGGTGGATGTATACATACATATATTTTTTATTTTGTGTCGCCACGGCGACTTCTCGCCAGCGCGACATATTCTGCGCTGTTTCACGGTTGCATTCGTCCGTTCCGGCTGATTGCAACGCACTGCAACAACGCGACCGTCGCAACGGTCTCGATAAGACGTATCGTTTGTCTCCCGAGCTTGTCTCGTGACTTATCTTGAACGAAGCAAGAAAGCACATTACCTCTCACTCGTGTGTATCGTAGAAAACAAATAATATAATTATAAGTAGCGATACACTCAAATATATAAAAATATTTCTTACGCAACGTGAATTTTTTTCTCGTAAACACACAGGCATTATTATAAAACGCGCATTACAATTTTATGTTATTACAATATTCAAGACTGTGTAACAAAATTATAAAGCGCTGCAATTTCACGGGGTAAATTCGCACCGAGTTTATAAAACATGTATAGGGAATACCGTGACGCGTGTGACGTGCGCAAATTCTATTCTCCCGCGCACACCTGAGATAAAATACGATCGTTTGCGTATATTCAATATTGCATAATTACCTATAACCGATTTCGCTTGTTGTACATATTCCAGTTTGATTAAGTCGATTGTGGCGCGAACAATGGCGTGCGTAACATTTAACACGAGTTAATTCGATGTAATACGCGATGCCATTTACATCTCTCCGTTACGACGTGACGTAACAAAAATCGAAGTAAATAAAGAGACTGATCTTGCTTGTGCGCACAATTGCGCGAACGGACACGAGTAAGAGTATTGATCTTAAGAATAAACCGTGAAAAAGAAATGAGATAAGACTCGCACTTAGTTAAACGGAAATTTTCCGCAAAACGTAAACGATGGCTTGTACATAATTGCGTGTCTTCGTCTCTCTGCAGAATCGTCGAGCGTTCGCTCTAAAATTCCACTTCTCGCAAAATGTCATCTCTAATTTAACAAAATCGATTGTCATTTAGCGCACGAACAATATCCCGCGAGTGTCCGTCAAGAAAATTGTCTTTATGAATTTTTACGTACGTTAATAAAAATTTCGATCAACTTAATGAGCAGTTAATTGCGTTTATACAATCACCGCGTGTCAAAAATATGCGAGTTAAAAAAAAAACTTATACGTTCGTGCAACACTTGTTATTGAATCAGACAATGAGAATTATTAACCGCGAATCAACCTCAATTACCTGTTCGCCGCGAACCGCGAAATGATAATGACTCTGTCTCTCTTCAGACTTTCGATACTAAATCAATGTCGCCGTTTTGCACCGCCGTTGCGGTCACCGAGAGTTGCGCGCACACCCCGCCGGTGATTGGATCACTGCGTCATCGATGACATTGCGATTGTTCGTGAAAGAACCGCATGTTGTATTGTGCGGCGCCGAACCGGCATAATATCGTTGACTACAACAAATCGTTCGGCCGCGCGTGTTCGGGGGGCTCTATTATTTATAACCCCGCATCGTTATACAGTTTCATCTCGGTAATTATCAGCGTGAGATTATCTCGTGAATATAAACCGCCTATTGTATTGTTAACAATAGCCGATGGAAGCCCGCATTTTAATGTTGTGTCAATATTATATATAATACTATAACGCACGCGTCCAGGGTTTATGGTGGTATCGATGGACTGTCGGGTTTTCCAGTTTAACAAATACGCGCGCGTAGAACGCGCATCATTCGCGGTCGCTATCGCGGTGGCATCGTTTCTTCGACGCGTGAAATCACACAATTCACAGCGGTTATTTAACGAAGGAAATTTCGACGTGTGATTATTAATCGACGGGCAACGCGACCGTAATATAATTTTTCCGGCGATCATCGAGTTTTCCCGCGCGAAAAGTCGGCCGGAAATTGTTGGCGCACACGCTGATACAAGCGCTCGAGAGAGCGACATTGAGTGTCGCTAAAAAAAAAAAAAAAAATTCCGCCTTTTTCCCTCGAGTCTCGGAGAAAAAAATAAGAGGTTTCTCGTAACATTTATGCGTATTCAGCG
Organism: Pseudomyrmex cubaensis; assembly: GCA_014825685.1. Classification (NCBI taxonomy): domain Eukaryota; kingdom Metazoa; phylum Arthropoda; class Insecta; order Hymenoptera; family Formicidae; genus Pseudomyrmex; species Pseudomyrmex cubaensis. The sequence continues at coordinate 22,726 of QVOA01009863.1, read as the reverse complement.
CGTCTCACGCTGCAAAAGCGGTAAATGTCGCTGGACCGCGTGTTGTCGAGTAACGAGAACAAATTGGATCTTTATTAATTGCAGGAACGGCGGCGCACGCTTTTAATTAATGCTCTTTTAATTAAGGCCGTGATTATGATTCCGGCATAACGGGGAGACCTGGCTCGTTCCGCTCCCTCGTTTACATCGCACCGGTATTTTCGATGCGTGCAACGCGTTCTGCACTTCTCTCCGTTTTCACTTTCTCTCTTTTTCTCTCTCTCTCTCTTTCTTTCTTTTTCTCTCTCTTTCTCTCTCTCTCTCTTTCTCCTTCTCTCTTGTTTCGGTTTGATAAGCAATTAGATGTAGACGAATTTTCGAGTACCACGCGCGAGAGCCAAGTATAATAACTGAACGAACGCGCCAGTCACTTGTCTTTTTTTTGCATTAACCGAGGTAATGTGATTTCGCAATAAAAGCTACTCGAAAAGCACTCAATGCATTATCCGGGGGGGATTTCAACGGCGCGAGAACAACGATAAAACCGGTGATAAAACCGGACGTTTCGCGGATTGTACGATTTCGATCGCGCACGAATGCGCATAATTGCAATTTTTAAGGATCCACAAGTCGTGCGATAATTAGCGAGAGATATAAATGAACAATTCTCGTTGTTTAATCCCATTTATTCAACATGACGCCATATACATATGTGTAAGCAATTAGAAATGTGACTATACGTACATATATCGTCGGGAGTTGAATAAAACATTTTCAACGTAGCTACGTTCAAATGTCACATATTTTTTTTTTTTTTTACCCGCGCAAGCTGCGTTCAGATTGAGATATAATAAATTCAATATAAATACCGCGTAGAAAACTTACCGTCTCTTTCTCTCTCTCTTTCACTTCTTCTCTTTCTCTCATTCTCTCTCTCCCTCCCTCTCTCTCTCTCTCTCGTTCTCTCCTGTGCGACTTTTGCATAAAATATAAAAATACAGTGTGTGCACGTGTGTGTGACGGACAGAAGCAATTTAGCCGGCTGCTTCTAAAAACTCTCTTCTCGTGTTTTATGATGGGACGTATAAAAAATTCACGTGGTAGTAATAAGAACTGAACTGATGCAAAAATTAGACGAGAGATATACGAACCAAGTTTTTAATTATCTTTGTATCAGAGATACATACGCGCACGTTGACAAAAAAAAAAAAAAAAAAAAAAAAAAAAATACAAATTATTATTCGATAAATAAAAATCTTCAGAAATTTTTTTTTCAATAAAGCACGCGTGAAATATTCGAATTGTATACGTATACGCACGAGGGAATCGAATTTCCCCATAAATGAAAATTATTCCGTTCTCTCTCTCTCTCTTTCTATCTCTCTCTCGTTTTTCTTTCATTCGGTTACGTTCAATGACTCGTCAATAATGAGATTCGAACGGGGCGGGCGATTGATCAAACGGATTCGCCCGAGTGGGAGAGCAGCAACAGCAGCACAGCAGCCGGGAGAACGCACGGTACATATACCATCGACGCAGAATAATTGCACTCGTAACAACTCGAGCACTTTAGTTTCAATTGGTCGTTGCTTATTAACTAAATATTCAGGTCGAGTGCGACCGCGAGCCGAATCGCGCACATCGAAATGTCCGTCGTAGATCGTTGATTTCCGATCCGCTCGCGTCCCGTTGTACATCCGATTATTCTGACCGTCCGCGATTTTGTGGACGTGTGTATTTCGCGCTATACAGCCGTGCAAGTTTTTGTGGCACAGTTTTCGCAATACTCCCGGGATTTGTCTATCGTAATTAGCGAGATCCTACGCCGGAAACGACGCAAAACGCGCGTGCGCGCGCGCAATTAAACGTGACAATTAAAAACTGTCGGGTATTGCAACGCTATTATATGTGTATTAATTTATATTTTGATAAGAGCACTGCGTGCTTCTTTTTCTTTATAAAACCGATTTATAAGCTTTTTTCCGTGCAATGAAAAAAATATATTTATCTCTATAAAGAGAGAGGGAGAGAGAGAAAGAGGCGCACTCTCTTTATGTTTCCCCGCATTTCTCGACGTTTTGATATATTGTCTGTTCTGCTGTTGCTTTGTTGGATATAATATGTGCTACACAACAAAGGTTTCGTGTAACCTATAAACATCGGGTCACCGCGAGCTTTTATATCATTCGAAATAAATAAAGCAACGCGCGAAGCTGCACACGAGTCTTTCTTCTCTGGTTTCAGAAAAAAGCCAGTCAATCCGTCTGGATCGGGGGTAAATTTACCGCAAAGGGATCGGTGTGGTTCAACTCGCAAATTTTCGATTATCCGGCAAGGAAGCGGGACGAGCACCCGCCCCCGTGACACCGTCTGTTCGCGAATTTACGACTCGTCTGACAGCGGCGCGCGTGCGGGGAACGCTTTACCGCTACATTTACATAGCAATGTACGAGCGTTGGTAACCTCGAAAAACGTAAAGTCCCCGAGACACAACCCGACCGGCCATTTTACGAAAACATTGTTGTATTTACAAGCAAAAGTGGGACACACCTCGCGATATTACGCGAGCGCTATAATTTTCTTGTTCCCGCCTAAATGCCGAGCACGTATTGCCGTCCACCTCGTCTTCTGAAATCATAAATGCGACCGCAAAAACTGTCTGTGCAATATGCATTCATTCAAGTTTCATTAGACTATCTTTAATTTATGTGCGCGTCGCTTATAATTGTACAAACACAACAAAAAAAACACAGTAATATACAAAACCTCCGAATAAATATGAATATTTTTTAAAATAGTAAAAAAAAAAACAAATAACAGAATCTCTCTCGTTTTCAATTAACGAACACTTTGTTAGCTCCGAGATGCGGAATGTACAATTTTGTTACAGATTCGTTGAGGGAAAACGCGCCGAATAACTTCCAATAACGAATTATTAACTCTCCGCGCCGATGCAAACTGTAAACTGCGACAACCGCGCGATTCAAATCATTTCATGCATCCGCACTCGGAATTCGAGATTCGTATTACCGTTTTGCTCCCAAGGCGCTTCCGCTATCGCGAGGGGTCAGCGCGCAGAAATTACTTCGTTATAATTTATAGTTCGGGGAATTTGCATTCGCGGAAGTTAATGCACTTTGCACACCATTTTGCGTGCTGTATCGGCCGCGATAGGTGCTAAACAGGGGTCCCTTTTTGCGGCGATTTCCAACCGCGCGCGCGTATACCATGTACGTAATGGCCGACGCCGTAACATTTGTCGGTTAATTTTAAGGTGGCCATTTGATACGCACTAGTTTATCACGTTCACGGCGCGTTTTATTTTACACGGTGCGGCGACAATGTACAAATTGACTTCGCAACTGTGAATAATTTCACGAGTGTCTTGCCGCGATTCGTTAATCGAAACAAACGCGCTGCGCGGAGCTAAGAAACGTCTCGGGCGTCGGTTACAATTAATTAATGTGCTCTCTCTCTCTCTGTCTATCTTTCTCTGCTAATAATCTTACAAATGCCGGATACCGTTTAATTAACTTGATTTGAACGTTAAATCCAGTTTTATCCAATTTGCAGGAGGGCAAAAAAATTAGAGTTATTTAATGTTGCGCTTTGCATTACACGATTCTCGTTAACGCTAAATCTTACATAAGCAATTCGGTTAATTACGTAAACGCGTTCCGTCATGATTATTTAATACGATTTATTCAGCGGAACGTGTGCGAAGAGTGCAAAAACTTGACGTCCGCAATCGTCTGACAAAAAATGTTTCGCAAATTCGTTTGCTACGGAAAATCACGTCCGAAACGATTATTCCGTCGGAATTGCAAGAACGCGGTTATTATACAATGAGACACGCGCACATACACGCACACATACATACATTATGATTTAAATAATGTCTCGACCACCTGGAGTAATACAAAATTTAATTGCCTGTGCGGCAACTTATTATCATTATTACGGATGACTAACTTTCGGTAACGCGCCTCTCTTTGATTTCGCATCCATTGACTAGCAAGATTCTCATTTTGTATCCGCGGATAATTCGCCTTTATATCGCGAACCTAGGGAACGAGAGATAACCGTAGTCGGTTTTTGCGGTGGTTTTCTTTCGAAGATTTTCTTTCGGATCGTTCCGCTGATTCTCGATGATCCGCTTTAACGCCGCGCGCACACGAGAGAAAGAGAGAGGGAAGAGAAAGAGAGAGAATCTCTTCCTTCCAGATTCTCATCCTTCCTGGTTTTTTGCAAAACCCGTCTAAATGCTAATTGGTTTTTCCGTTTTCTCTGTCCCGCGCTCTCGCCGTCCCCTTTCCGGAATTCTGCCGTCGTCTCGTCGTCGAATCGTGTATCTGTGTACGTAATCTGTCCTCTCGGCGAGTAAGCCAATTTTTCCGAAGCAATTACGATATTACCGTCCGCGCGGAGCCGCGCGGTAAATACCGCGGTTTATACCCGTCGCGAAATTTTCTTCCGTGGAAAATGAAATAGAAGAAAAACCATGAGGAAAAAAAAAGAATCCGGAAACGTCTTGTGGAACTCAATCAATCGGAAAATAAAATAATAAATGTTTGCAAGCAGCAAATTGAAAGGTAGGCGGAATAAAACAAAAACTTTATGTAAGAACATCGCTTTATATAAAACTAGTAACTAACTGTAAATATAAACGCGATACACGTAAAAAATTAACAACGTAAATGATAATTGAAAACAGCACATTGGAAAAGAAATAAAATCGTAAGACCGTCGAATTTTTTTGCACGTTATCGCGCAGCTTCGATTCGAATAAAGTCTCTTTCTCTCTTGATTAGCGGCGAAGTGCATAATCGCCGTATCGGAGTAAAGCTTCGACATTTAACCGCTACGGCAATTTCAGCCGTTAATGTTCTTCCGCGTAATTACCGAACGGAAGTCTTTCAATATATGGCGAATTTTATCGCGCAGCCACGCCACGTACGTACGTACCTACGTACGTACGCGTATGTATGCATGCACATCCGTCGCTGTTCGGTTAATGCAATCGTATCTCGCCGTAGGCGCCACGGCTTTTATAGGCGTGTTATGTGTGCATGACCGTGCGCTAATTCGCACATCGCATTTCGTCGTGTATTTCCGATCTCGTGAAAGAAGTGATCAGTTCGCCGCGCTCTGTTCGCACCGATGCGCATTGTTTCAGATGATCGGACGTCCATCATTAGTTAATTCTCGATGCTGTTATCGAGAACGTTTTGCAAGAAAAAACAATAATAATTCATAAATCAATATAGAAAGTTCCATTCGTGAAGAAATTTTACCTACTATTAAAGATTTAACCGTAGCAGAAATTACTGGAGCATAGAAATAGCGTATGAATTTATTCGTCGTATCATTTTACAAACGTGACATTACCGATGATGCAAATTTGTTTAATAATAATTGTAAAAACTGTTTGTCATTTGATAAAAGTGTTTGTTGCCTCAATTTGGGTGTTATTGCAAATACGCCGATCGCATGTTACAAAGATTTACCGTTCAGTTTGTTCGGATATTAATCGGATATTTGAAGGGGATTATTAGACGTATATTCGGTTTGTTGTCAATCATAGGTTTTTTGCGCAAAAACATATTGCGCGATAGTTTGCACGAGATTTATCTCCGCGAGCTTTAAAATACGAGGTCAACAAAAAAAAACATTTATGTTGTTGATTTACATAAAAAAAAAAAAAAAAAAAAAAAATAACGAACGTACGCGATTGTACACGGCTGGCTTTAAAATAATAACAATAATACTATTATTATAAATTGGCAAGATAATTTAAAATTGCACTTTATTAAGCTGTTCTTCTGCTCGTGACGTTTATCAACGTTATACCTTTGATCGTACAAAGTAAATAATATCCGGTGGCAATTAACAAATTACAGAGTAATAAAATGGACAACAGTAACTGAACCTTTGCGCGCGCGCGCATATTATACGCGACTTGTCAATTGCCACAACTTCAATTAAACTGTAATACGTATCTGTTATTAGTTCATTTTGAGGAATATATTAAATGATATTTACCCGGCTCTTCATTTAATTAATGTAAATTAATATTATATCACGCAACTCTATAAATTGTTTCTAATTAACACGTACATTTCTCTTTCTCGATATGCAAAGAGAATAATTATTCATCACATCGATGTAGCTTTACGTTACATTATGCGAAACGAGTTTTTCGTCCCCACTAATACTGTAAATCGATAAATAATACACTTTTCTATCATATACTTTAACGCAAGACTCAAATAAAAACCTTGTGAAAACTAGAGAAAATATAAAAAAATTAAAAACTGACTTACATACAAACTTTCAATACTAACAACTTTTAACACGCGTGTCTAAAATTATAAAGAAGATAAACTGTTTGTGTCGCATTTATAGAAACTCGAGCACGTGATCTCATAATTTATATTCTCAACGACAAAAGCATTAAGTTTTTTTTTTTATTTTTGGAGTAAAGAAGAAAATTGTGTTTTAATATCGAGATAAGATATATATCGTACGTCCGCTTAAATCGTATATACGCAAGTTCTCACCGAGACGAAGTGTGCTGTGTCTTCCCCTCCAATGAATTCATTAATTGAATAATCCTAAGGTTTGAGCCGCTCAAAGACAGGCACTTATGCCAGTCCCACAGCGGCCAACTCCCTCCCCCGATCTCGTCGCGTCCCGCTATATATGCAAATTTCGGAGCGAATTCGGTGTAATGGTCTCTCACTCGTTCCTCGCTTTGACTACCACCCGCACACAGGAGAAGTTCCTCTCTTCTTCGAGTGGAGTAACGAGCTAATGCGAGCGCAGTTAGGCGGCGACGACCCCAATTTCACCGTGCACCCCCGCAAATTCATTAAGCAATTGTGATTTCATCCTCCAGCGCCCACTTTTACGGCCGGTCCACTTTTATGTCGCGTAAAAGCATCTCTTCGCGCAACAAAGAGGGATGTTAACCAACCCCCTCCAGGGATCTTTATCGGAGAATAACGTACATACGTGCTCCGCCTTCCTCGGATCGGAGGGGAGCAGCTTCTCCGCTTTCGAGTCACTGCGCAACCACGGGCGGAAACAGCATTTCGCTTCTGATCTCTTTCGATCTCATTTCGCGCTACTTAATGTCGCGGTTTAGCAACCCCGGATTTCGCAGATCCTTCGGTTTTTGCTGGGAATTTTCGTTGTCGCGTATAGCGGACAAGCGGATAAACACGCTCGCGCCTCCGCTCGCAAGTTCCCCAACGTAGCTCTGACTAATGCCGCAACGTCTCCGGAATATGCATAGTACAGTCTTCGGGAGGATACACCCGGGCTCTCACGCTTGGGATTACGCTGCAGCGTCATGAATATTCCGCGGGCAGCTTCTATAGGAATCGCGGGAATATGCTCGCTGTTTCTTTTTTCTCTTTTCATCGGAACCGGAGATATCAGGACGCGACGGGTTGCGGGAAAATTAAATAATGTTTATAGTAATTCTGGCTTACTTTGTACACGTGTGACACAATACTAATACTGCATACTTATTCAAAAGCAGAGAGAGAAAGAGAGACTGCTTCGCTTCTCATCTTACGCGTAATAAAAATAATTTTCACAACGGGAGATTTTCTTACCCCGGAGCCCTTCGTCCGCAAACTGTCTATACGTAAGCTTCGGGCGTTCTACTAAAGCTTTGTGCAAAGTTATTTCGCGCGCTCAACAACCAGCCAGATTACAAATCTCTTATCCGCTCACTGTGAAACGCCTGTTTACGGCCTGCTCGAGACGCGGTTTCATTAATTAAAAGCGCGAATGCGCGACGGGGACTGCGCGAATAATAAGGCGCGACTCTCAACGACGTTCGCGCATAAATTCAGTTGCGCCTTTTGCAACGAAGAAAAACTGTACGCTCAGCGAGAAAAAGCGTTTCGCCCCCGAGCTGGTTACGTATGTACACAGGCGTGGTGCAACGTGAGAAGAGTCACGGGGGGAATTGAGAAAACACATAAAATATTCAAGCGTCACTTGCATGATAGAAACTTATCGCGGTGCTTTGATTTAATCATTTTCTAACGCGGTCTGTCACTTTGTATGGGACGAAACTCACGGTTCCATTGTCGAATGCGTTGTCATAATGAAGCTCTATATGAGCAACAGCATAATACCTGTTAAAGTGATGATCGTCCGGAGGGGTATATGCCAAATATATATATATATATATACATATATATACATACATATATATGAAAAGACTGAATCTATTCATCGAATACGTTAACATCGCGTTATCAAGAGGCAACGGTAGTGCCAATACGCGGATACGGCTAGAGGCGGGTTTGCATTTTAATGACAGCGCAGGACCAGGGGCGATGTAAGCATTATATGGCCGGAAGCTGAATTAATCTCCGGGGGGGGAGAGAATCTCATTTTCTAACCTATATGGAAAAGGACTAGAAAATCTCACTTAACGTGTATGGCTTGTGTGTACATAGTATATAGTATATAGCATCGCGCATTAATCAAACACAAATTCTTACAGAAATTTATTACCGGTGTAGACCAAAATAAGTATATTTTAAACCAGTAATGTAAATTTGCATGAGAGAAGCGAGTGTTATTCAATCAAATCATGCTGAACATTATGTATATGTAAAAAAAATTTATATATACATATACATACATATATGAGATGTAATATCATCCGCGTGTTAAAAGCGTGTGTGCATAACCTACATAACGTAATGGAATGCTTAAATATTTAGCTGTTCAACAAATGCCAACCCGATTGCGTTGCCTACTTAGTTATGCCATTAATTCGACGCTTTTATAAAATATTTCCTCTTTGCGAAAATTGTGCAGGTGACACGGAAACCGGGAGGGAGGGGATCGCTATGTTACGCCTGTCGCAATGGCGGGTGGTTTATTCAGGTCCGTGCGACGCGCCGACAATATATAGCCGCAAAGCCGTGGACGCGTTCTGGGATGCAACGAAAACTAATCTGCGCTCTGAATTTGCAATTCTCGCAGACACGACGCCGATGCTCGAACGCGAGTGCAACGTCCCCCCCCCCACTTTCGTAGGCAAACTTAAATATTACACGCTGTTTATCCACGATAATCACGAGCGAATGCGGAACAGCCTGACTGTCTGTTGCTAACAATGTATCTGCATGCGTAATGCGAACGTTCCCTACGTGCATTAATCATGGAAAATACAATGGAATATATATAGTTATGAATTACTACGCGACTTTTGCACAAGCATTATATACGTAATATATTGTGGCAAAAACACAAAAATCTTCAAATTCTCTTTCAAATCAAGATGTTAAATATAATAAATATTAAATGATTAATTATTTAATATTTAAATAATTAATCATTTAATATTTTAATAATTAAATAAGAATATATTTTCTAAATGTCATTATCGCTCGCATTTATTAAGCAATATATTATTACGAAGATAATTAATATAACTGAAACCTGCTGTAAAACGTGAAAATCGATATGTATCGGTGAAACGTATATTAATGAGAACCGTTTTTACTCCCTAATTGGCGGCTCGTACTCAAAATACGCGCTCGCGAATTATTGTTAAACGCGGTATTCCAAACTCGCAGAGATATAGAATGCATTACGAGGGTTGTACACGGGGATTTTCATAGGTATGTATAATCTCTCGCGAACTCTCCCGCTTTCACAGATATGAATATTGACGTCGATGTTCAATTACAACACGTCGGGATCGTACATATTTCGAAGCAAACTCACGGTCAAAATTAATAATTTACGATTGCGTATAACTTCGCGTTCGTAGGTGCATTATTCGCATAAACCGACGTCTTTATCAAATTTTCAACGGGAAATGAACTTGCAAGCGGTCGCAACGCAATTTCCGCATGTTCGCGAGACGCAAATGTAGTTTTTTTTTTCCCGCAATAACGTATAATACTTGTTTCTTTTTTTCCTAAAGCCGCTTTACAACGAAGACTCTACGTAACGATCGGATTCATCTGTTCTCGAACGAAGAACGCAGGGAATATAATTAGCGGATGGTAATTTTGTGTAGCTCAGTCAGTCCTTTGTGCGCGCACACGTTGTATTATGTGCATTGTCCACATAATTACGTTGGACGGAGGTATAACAGTCACGGACACACGGATGTAGCTCACATGTCCGTCCATTATTGCGGTGTTAACTCGATGGCGAATACCAGGCGCGTCTTCTCAAATGCGCGCACATCAGATAGATCAAAAGCCCCGTGGTACTGTATCTTGAATAACTAACCGTAGCTGGCAAACTTGATCTCAGAACCGAGATTCTAAGTGGCATTAAGACGCCACGTTTGCTCTCTGCAAAGCATCCTCTCGTACATATATCCGATATGTAATCCCCTTCCCGTCCGATGATTTTGGGTAAATAGTCGTCAATTTTCATTCATAACACGCAATCCACGAAAGCTAATGCGCAATTAATATTCACGTCAATAATGTAAGAATAATTACTCGAATTTTTTTAGTGTGATTTGCGGCGACGCGTTTGAACGAAACAATAAAAAGAAGCAATGAGAAAAAGCATCGGAAAGCAATTAGAGAGCGGGTGAATAAAATAGCTGTTTTTGCTCGCAAAAATAAAAAAAAAATGTCACATTTTATATTCAATTTTTAACGACGGAAAATATCGCAAGAGATCGCATTTCTCTAATGGCGTCGCGGAAAATAGTCTTGTCTCGTCACTTGCGATCTCGGGCTGTGCGCTTTCAGTATACATTAGGAATATTACTTGTTTTTAATATTTTTTGTTGTGAATTTCTGTCTCCGGAGGCACGCTTTTGTTTTTACGGTAGCTTCAAGAAGCGCCAAGATCACGATGGCATCTACGCTACGAGAGACAGAGAGAGAGAGAGAGAGATATTATCTTTTTTCTTACAAAGTACGATCACAAAAGAAAACGCGGAAATTCATATTTTTCTCCGTACGAAAAAAAACGGGTAGCAGCACTTAAAATGCATGACGGACACTCCGAGATGAAATCTACGTAAGAAACGTTGCCTTGTTTCAAACGAACCTTTTATCTGCGCAAGTAAACGCAAGTTAAATGCGTTGCGACACAATTTATTTAAAATACAACCAATACTGCGTGGTTTTCATACACTTTCACAATTCAACTGACAGCTCTTTCGAAATTGTTTTTTTTTTTTTGGTTTTTTTTTTTTTTTTTTTTTTATATTCGCGCGTATAGAAAATACAATGCCTCTACCACACGAGCGAGAGATTAATCTAACCGAATGCGCGCGGGTTTTGTTACTTTCGCCGCCTATCATCCGCGATAACGCCGTCAATGCCCGTTGCCGCTCGGCGAGAAAATTATTAATTGTGACATCTCGTCAATATGTGACAGCGGCACAGACGACGTCGTAAAAAGCTGTTGTCGCGACGAGTTATAGGAACGTTGGGAGTTTCGCGCGAGATAGGAAAAAATTCAACAGACCATGAAAACACGCGCGCGCATTAATATTATTTCAAACGGGACAAACGAGTCCAAGTAGATTTACGACTGCGACACTTCCTGAAAAGAGTCTCTTCCCATTTCTCGTGTGTCCTCTCTCTTTATGACACTTGTTTACGGGCATACTTAAACTGCTATGATTTAGTGCTTGCGTTATCGGTTGCTGCGGAATACGATTCGAGAGCGGCATCGACGCGGGATCGTTGGCCGAAAGCTAAATTATCGTCAGCGCTATATGCGAACGTAATAAAAACCGTCGGGTCAGACAGATGTCTAGTTGTGCGAAATTACGTGCGTTATAACGGCGAAGAGATTGAGTCGGCCATTTTAATTAACATTTCTCATGACGTGATATTTTTTATCACGGTCGGAATCGAAATTACCTACGTGACTTGCGCAAAAAAAAATTCATACTTTTTTTTTCTTGTTTTTAACGATATCAACGTAATAATGAGAGATAGAAATTGCGTTCTATCTCTTGACAGCATAATCTGAATTCTTTATGCCCGTGCTCGCACGCACGGATATAACAATGGGAAATTTTTTATAAGCCTTTTTCGCACCCGATTAACGCGTTTTCAATATTCAATAGACGTCTCTTCGAGTTTTCGTGAATTTATCATCGCGAAAATTAAAAAGTCACAAAGATCTCTTGATTAAAACAGTAGACACGTATAATAAAGCTTTTTTAATTATTGAAAGAACATGTAATTGTTTTTTGGTTTTTTTTTTTTTTGGTCTCTACGTTATTATTCAATATCTTTTATTCACATCATCGGTGAGTCAGCGTGCGAAAATCGAACGATACTGGGCAACACGCCGCGGCAGGGGAGGATGCTTTTATTCTCTATCTTCCAAGCCACCAAATATTCAACCTCTCCATCATATTCGATTAAAAACCGGAAGCCTTTATAAAATCGCAAACATATACACATGCGCTCGCGCACACACACGCACACACACACACACACACACACACACACGAAATACTCGATAAAGGCTTCGAGAAAAAGAGTTCTCGCTTGCGGACGGCCGCGAGACTCGGCTGTAAATCGCGGAATTGATTTTATGGACGCGGACGCTAAACGGATTAACGCCGAGCGGAATCATATTTGCTCGTTCCTCGAGCGTATCCACGTGGTGACCTAGATCGATTCTAATCTGATTGCGCCGGAGCGGTCGGAGGGTTTATGTCAAAATTGTACCCGTTGGCAACCGGCCGCATTGACCTTCCTTTAACAGTCCCCATAGGATTTTGGAGAAGGAGGAGACATCCGCTTAAGTACTGCCAAGTAGGCACGCTGTATAAGATATGAGAAATGGCCGGCGTATGTATTCATCGACCGCGCGCACCTGAATACCCCGACGTGGCTATCGAAACGCGCACGGAAGAGAGACCCGTTTATGCAGCCGCCACAGCGCACTGTTTATCGACGATGGCGTATCGAGGCTGTATCGAGAGAGAGAGAGAGACCCTCGGGATGCAAATGACTCTCGTACATCACGTCGAGGGTACACGTTTATAGACAAAGGAGGTACTTACCCGGCAATGCGAGTCCGTAGCACGACGGACGAAGACGTAGGCCTGTCCTCTCCGCGTTGTCTCTCTATCACGAGACTTCTTCATGTTCTTTCAGCCTAATAGCAGATTTTTTTGCGCGTCGACTCGAAGGGAAAAATAAAGAAAGATAAATAAAAGGATATTACATCGGAGAAACGTAAAAAATTCAAATAAAGAGCACGCAGAAAAAATAAACTACTTGGAATTTTTTAATTTCTAGTTTCTCCAAAATTAACTGAATTTTTCACAATGACAACGTATCAATCCCTCAGTGTGCGGAGCCGCGTTTTAAAAATGAATTCAAGCAAAAATACTGGCCGTTTAATTAAAAATGCGACGGGGGAAACGTATGCAAATAAATGATCCTATCTCTTTTGTACGGAGATTTGAAACGAAAGGAGAGGAAAAAATTCGACGCCGCTTCCGGAGAGAGAGAAGAGGAAAGGAGGGGAGCGGAGGCTCCGCGGAATGAGAATCCCCATGTGTCTCCCACAAATAATAATCGTTATTTCTCCTCTTTTAATTGTTTTACGAAGTCTGGTACAATTGGATCCAACATAAACGAGTAATCGATACTTGTTTTCGTTTATATATACATTAATGGTACGTTCGTTAGTTTAACATCCTTCGAGTAGTGTTCGCTAAAGAGCGTACGCTGATCGCTCGTGTGCTAACAAGTAATTGATCTCGTTACAATCGGGTTAAACTTATGCGCTACCACAGTTCTTCTCGTTCTTTCGCTCGCGAACTCGGACGCGGGCCCGAGGTGGTCTCGCGCGAGTCGCGCGAGTGTCGATTAAGTCGCGCCCGCGTCCCTGAGTTTTCTCGCTTTTTCATAATCTTTTCGGAATATACAGAAGCGGGATTTAGGGCGGCAGCCGCGTGCACGCGAAAGCCATTTACAAGTACTAACGAGGACAGATCTCGTTTGGCGTATAAAAAAGCATGGGGAAGAGTGAAAAGATAAAGTGTCGAGGGGAGAAAGAAAGGAAGGGGATGTGCCGAGGATGGTGGTGGATTTTTTTGCGGGATTCTCGTTCTCTCGTGCTCGGCGACGACCGTCGACAAGAAGATCATCGTCGAGAACGGCGTCGGAAACTCTTCTCCAGGAACATACAACCACGTCGCGCCTTTGCTCGGTCGTAACGGGAGACCTCTTGGTCGCCTCCGAATGTGCGCAAGACTTCAATCGCGATCTCGTCGGAATGTCGTTCGATCTTAAAATTACTCTCGGAAAAAAATTTTTCCATTTTCCGCGAAAGTGCACACAAACTTGCATGTTGATAACAGAAAACTGTACATTTATATTTGTGTTCGTATTTTCGGATGCTTCGCGAGAAACGTGTGAACGACTGGCTGTCAGATTCCTCAAAGGATTCTCTCAACGACAGAATTTCGCACATCTTGCGCACTTCCGGTTCGCACGGGAGAGCCGTTCGAACTCAATTACGATAGCGCGCGATCGGAAGCAATCTTTATTATTTTTTTTTTTTACTTTTATTTTCTTTTTTTTTCTTTATTTACAAGGCTGTGCTGCATCTTCGCTAATTACATCTCTCGGGAATCACTTCCTAATCTTCGACTGTGTCGATCTGCTTGAGATATAGATCAAGTGATTTTCTCTCTTAATCGAGAGTGATTTTGTTCAGCGCGATAATCATGGTAAACCAAACGTCGATGTCACGTGTAATCTTCTTTCCCTTCTCAGAGAGACTTTCCGAGAATCATCTTCATCAATTTTTCTGTGGAGCAAAAATATATCTGCCGTTCCGAGGGTTTTTGCGAAACCATGATTATCGAGACCCATGTACAGATTTGATATTGATCGATTGAACGAAAGTCTCTCGTGTGACAGTTGCGATTTAGCTGACAAAGCACTCGATCGATCTAATAGTGTGAATTAATTAAGAGTTACATCGTGGTTCTTAGTCATGCCGAAGAGAGTTACAGCGATCGTTTATTGTTACGTTCAAGAAGGTATGTACAGTACGACTATTCGTGGGTCGATTGCGCATTGCTGATATATAATGCGTATCCGAGGCGTGTAAAATTACCACCTCTTCCCTCTCACAGCGCGAAAATCGCTCCGTTCGAAAACAGAAAGACAGAGCAGACAAATAACGCCGAACAAACTCTTCAATAGGGTGGCTTTTATTTTCGATTTTTGAATTTCTTTCGCGGCAGAATATGTATAGAATGGTTTTTTCCAACTGCTAAAAAATAATCTGTGAAAAAGTTCAACTTGACTGGATAAAGAGAAAAGGAATCCCTGGGCCTTTAAACATTAAAAAAAATCATTTAAATGCGTAATGAATCGATTTTATTGGATTATCTTCCAACTTATTGATTATATCGAAAAACATGTTAAACAAAAGTTGCAGATCTGTGGGTCAGCAGTATATTTTATTATGTATCACTTTTTTCGTACGGTTTTCGAAAAAAATCCAAAAAAGTAACTCCACGAATATCGTTAGTCCGGTACAGTAAGTGTATATCTTTAATATAAGTAAGTGATTAATATTCCTAATATAGCAATTTACTGTGTAATGCTTAATTTTTTCACCAGAGTACCTGAGTTATTATACCTTTCTCTCTTTTTTTAGTTCAACCTATATTCAGACAGATATAATAGGTCTGTTCTCTTTTCAGCTGAGTTTCTTGCGCCATTCATCTTTCCTCCTTTTTTCTTCGAAGTAAGTTGTACGAGAAAAAGTAATAAAATATACTTCTGATTCAGATCTACAACTTTTGTTTAACATGTTTTTCGATATAATCAATAAGTTAAAAGATAATCAAGTAAAATCGATTCATTGTATGTATTAAAAGAATTGTTTTAATATTTAAAAATCAGAGGCTCCTTTTTCCTTTATCTGATTGAGCTGAACTTTTTTATAGATTATTTTTTAGCAATTGGAATCATTTTCAGAGATGCCGCGGAAACAAATTCAAAAATAACTTTTCACCAGGAATAAATAAGAGCCATCCTGCTCTTCATTCATCTTTCATCGTTACGTTAATTATTTATAATTTTTATGTGTCATTAATGTGTTGCAAAAAAAGTCGTTTATTTTAACAGAGAATTAGCAAAAAAATACAGAAGTTTACAAGAAGGCAGACAGATGTTGAATTTTTTATTGAAATGTAACGAAGTTAAAATTGGTGCAAAATCTTGAAATAATCGAGACATGATTCAAACACATGTACATTTTATAACAAGATATAAAATGAAAGCATTTCCCGAGCAAAAAATTCTCTCATCATAAAAGAACTGAAGTTTTTACGGAACTTACATAATATAGTATGCGTTACCATCTATCTTTGCCTTATAAATTCTTGTAACTCTATTTTGTAGTTTTTTTTTTTATCAGATCCGATATAAAATGCATCGCGCTATCACGTGTAATTTTCTGGCTCGCTCGCGGCACAGAATACAAAAGAAATCGGCGAATAAAAAAAAAAATAAAAAAACTAAACAATGATCAGAATTTATCCGGGAGTTCTCGTCGACTCTGTGCCAATACATGGCACATCTGTCTTTCGCGCGGCTGAATATTTATCGTGCGACGCCATGTCGGGCATTCCTTGAAAATAGTACCGTCCGTGATGCATTATTATATATTCGGAATGACATTGTTCTCTCTCTCTTTCTCTTTCTCTCTTTGTATCGCGCGTTGTGCCACGTCACACACACACACACACACACATACACACACACACACGTTTGCGAAAATGCGCCTCGGATTTGTCCTGTCACGCCGTAATCGACCCACTGCGATCGGAGATCTATGAAGACGTATACACGGATAGACCAGTACGATACGATTTTTTTTCCTTTAATCACTTAAAGCTTAACATTATCTTAACGAACGCGAGTTTTCGCGCGTCTATTTTTGCGCGCGCACAGTCTCTCTCGTGTTTGCACCGCGCTATCCGCGCGCGTGTATATTTTCGCCGGTGTATATGTAAATAAATTCGGCGCACCAAGTTCCCGCTTCCGGGGCTAAATCTCCGTTACACTCCCGATCCGTTCGCACCTTTTTTTTTGTCTCTCAAACTCCATGTCCGTGACGCAAAGGTTTTCTTCAGCTTACGATGCCGTTCTTAAAAGTACGCACACACAGGTAGGATGCGCGCACTTGCGGTACTTTGAAAGAATTTTGAAATCAAAAAATTGCGCAGCGAAGGAAAATTAGCGACAATTGAGAGATGTATAGTACATTAAGATACTTGGGAGACTTCAGACTCGCTGGATCTCACATAGACAGAGAAGTTACGGTGCCGAAGTTACGGAGCTTCTTGTAGCGTCGAGATCTCATCGAGAAATTAGCGCGCTCGTCGAATTAATCGTACTCGCGACGACGCCGTCACGTCGCCGTGTTACTTCTGTTTTCCGAGATAAACTCTCCGTCACTTTCGCGCGGCCGATATATTTCCCGGCTCAAACGACATTCGTCGGATGCCGCCGACTGAACGCCGGATGGGACTTTATTTGAAGAACATTCCTGGGAACGTCAGCTGGCTGCGTTAACTGCGACCGCATCACTTGACCGGGCGACGTGATACAATCTCGATCGTCTCGCTCGGAATGCAATTAATTTGACACATATATATATATATATATATGTGTATATTTGACGTGTGCGAGACACGACGAATTGAACGAATGATCAAATTCATATCACACGCGACACAACATATAAAATGTTCCGGTGAATAAAAATAAAAAAATTGCCGCGCGTGCAAATGAAACGAATGAATTTGCTAGCCGATTAAAACAACCGGAACGGCTTCGAGTTGATTACGAGAGAAAATAATCTCAGCAGAAAATTCGTATCCGTAATTAAAACGCGAGTTGAAAGCGCGAGCGCCCATAATCGAGACCGCAGCTCCATATATCGAGAATATTATAACAATTTCCGCCTGTGTACATCGACCGGCGCTGATATTTCTCTCCCGAGAACGACGTTACCCGTCGAGCTTAGTTATATAACTTATCGAGTCTATCATACACGCATACACGGATAGGCGACCGGTCTCGTGGCCGCATCGAGGATCGACGACCTCCGGGCTCGTAAATTCCGCGTCCTGAGATGCAAATGGAACGCCGAGGCGAAACTGCGGGCGTCCGCCCTTGCCAAGCTACGAATTTCGCACGGTCCGGGCCGCATAATTCAGAGATACTTCAGTGGCTTTTTCCGTTCCCTGGCGAAAGGGAGGGGAGGAAAACCGATTATTGTCGTAGCCGATTCCGTTTGCTGGTTCGTGGCAGACGCGACGCGGGGGAACGGGTCTGGAGAAATATTTACTCGGCGGGAAAGTCTCGCGTGGAGATCAACTGAAAGCGTTAAGAGAAAAGAAAAGTTACGATCTTTTTGGAATCGCTCGGGAAAAAATTGAATCTTCATTAATATAATCCAATCTATGATATATTCTATTTCTTTTATTGATACTCTCTCCTCTTCGTCATTGTTAGGTCTTTGGTAAAAGATTTCGGCCGATTTTTACGATGAAGAAGAACGTGAAACAATTATTATTTGCATTAAACTAGACAAAATGTAGATCAACGAGTTTTAAAATTTTGCAATAGTCTGAGAATAGAAATAATATTGGAGACTCGAGACAAAAAGAATGTAGTCAAGAATGCAGAAACCGAAGTGCATCCTCCGGCGATTTACGAGAAATTCGTGTATCACACACGCAATACATGTATAAATAAATACATATATATATATGTACCCATACACAGAGATTGAAAGTTTGCGCGAGCGCGGATAAGTCGGACAAACCTCAAAATATTTGTTCTCTTCTGAGGGAGAAACGATATACCGCATCCGACGACCAGAAATTGAGTAGAATTTCACGACGGTTTTGCTCGAGCGTATCTGGGTCGCCGCGTTGATCCGACGCGGGTGCACGAAAACACATTGGGTTCCTTACCTCTTCTCCGCGACGCAGTCAGCTGCGTTCGTCAATAGATCTCCGCGCGTCTGCCACGGGCGCCATCCCGGAGGGATAAAAAAAAAAAGCTAATTTCGTCGTCGTAAAAGAGAAATCATTCGTTCGCTCGTCGTCGAACTCGCAATGCTGTCGGTCATCGCGGCGCGCTGCATTGATAAAGATCCAACGGAGCTGGAAACCATGAATCCTACTATGTGGCGAGAGAAACACGCGCGATTGTACGGGATACAGAGGTTTGTTGCTTAAGGAAACACAGTACGGACAGGGTTCGTGCGCCGGAAGCGAGAGCGGAGTTGGCGAACTCTCTCTCTGCGCGCGCGATTGTTATTAGCCCCGCGGCTAACATTAGTCGTCTCTTTTGCCTCTCTCTCACCGCGCACTTTACCGCTCCGACGGCGAGTCGATCGCGGATGCGGAAAGAAGAATCGGAGGAGGCTGATTTATGGAGTCCGGCAAGGTGGTGGTTAGCGCGCGGATGGTGCCTCCCGTCCCCGCTGGATCACCCTCTTCTAAGTCTTTTCTCCCTTGTTGCACCACCCTTGTTGTCGTCGTCGCTCCGATCTCGCCTCTGGGTGAGACTGTACTCTCTCTTTACTGCAGCGCCTCGTGATCGACCAGTCACCTCGCGAAGGAACCGGCGTGCAGGAGCAACAGGAGCAACGCGAGCGTTCGCGTGGCCGCGCCGCTGTTGCTGGAGTTCCCGTGCTGCATGGCCGCCGGATGCTCCCCTGAAACCCAAGAAAGCCGCATACACATAAATTATTTTGCTAACGGGCACTAGACGGTCGGAGATGCTGCGAATGGAAAATTTACATCGCCGCTCTGCTTCTCCCTGAGTAACTTGTGGGGATAAGAAGAATGTATACATCATGTCGTACAGAGAGAGAGAAAGAGAGAGAAAAGGTCCCGCTTCGCGCGCGGGATTTAAAGTCATACGTACTTCAAATAAATATATTTATTTAATTCGAGACGCTTTTTCTCTTAATATTACGTACAGATCCGATGTATCCTATATATTGATAATTTAAAAAGGATAAAAAACTTAATATATTTTTGTAATTAAGTTCGCTGATTTGACACAATTCCATCGAGTTGTGCATTATGCATTTCACTGCCTACTGCGTTACATTAGAATAAATTTCTGTCTATGTGCGCGATAATTAAAGCACTAACTCTATGTGTATTAGAATAATCACGAATAATTAACCGTAATTGTATAAAATTAGCACACACATCAGCTTGCATTAATTATTGCAGAACTAGGCGAATACGTAAATATTTGAATCAATGAGGAACGATATTGTATGGACAATTTCGCGTTTATACGTGTTTTACAATTGATTCTGAAACTTTATAGAAATGCGGCAAAACAACGGCAAATTATCGATCATTTCAAGAGTAACATGTGCGTGTCGAAATAGTACAAACAAATATTGGCTGTATCGATACATATTATATAAATTCATCGTTTATGAAATAATTTAGAAGCCGCGATCATTCGAAGCGATTTTTATAAGAGACACGAGAGTAAGCGAATAAAAACGGCAATGACGATTCCGTAAAACTTCCGGAAATGTTCCGCCCGGAGGGCGAAGTCGAGCTCTTCTTCATGTGCGCGCGCTCGCGTATCGATTTTGGATAAATCAAATATTTAAGCGGACATTACGTTAGATATTGCAATAGCGGTACTGTTTGTCCCCCGGTGGCACGCAAGAAACCGGCGAGATTCCGGAGAAACTTGCTGAGATTCCGCTTGAATGTTGACGCCGGCGGCGTTTCCGCGACGTGTCTCTCTCTCTCTCTCTCTCTCTCTCTCTCCCTCCCCCCAAAGTTTGCAGCAGCCGGGCGCATTGATACGAGCGCGTTCGTTGATAACAGCGCAAGCGCGTAAGCCTCAGCGTGTATATATAACGCGCGTTGCAATCAACTTCCACTTTACCGAAGTCCGAGTATAGGTGCTCCGCGGATCTTCTTAGAGAACCTTACGCGAGAAACCCTCAGGTGCCGTATACCTCTCCGGTAATCACTTACCGGCGGTTCGAACTTGCCGTCGAACTAGAGACTTCTTCCTGTAGTTCTTACGGCGTTACGTAAGTGTCTTATTTGAGAACAATACTGAACTTGTTATTAATGCAGCGCGTTGAGCGCGCGACATCGCAAAAGTTCATTATCATCGAGTATCGTTCCCACGAGCGAGCACGAAAGCTAACGTTTAAGTACGTTATTTATCCAGTTTCTTAGTAGTGTATTATATATATTGCGAGACCAGTTTTTCTGTCCGCGCGCGTTAAATGAACCGCCGCTTATGTCACCGTTCCCTTATTAGAAAAAAGAGAATAGAGAGGGTCCCGATAAGAAATAACGGCGTCGAGCTCACCGAGAGGGATAATCTATATAAATATATATATATATATATATATATAACTTTTTTATGTGTTGGTCTTTATATAACAAGTATGTTGTGTATACTATATATGGCAAAAAAAAAGTTAGAAAAATAAACGCGTAACTTTCATTACGCCAAGCATCATGTGTGAAGCAACAGCGTGTCTTCTTCCGGACAAATTGCAACCAATTGTTCGACGCTGATCGAGTTCGAGAAAACACGCCGAGACTTGACCGGATGCAAGGCGCTGCATCCGAAAGAAGATCAGCGATAAGGATCGAGCGGCGCGCTTCGCTCGATAGGGTCGAATTTCTTTCCGTCCTCTCTGCGGCTCTGCGGCTCCTCTATATCCGCGCACACTCTTCTTCGCGCATCCATCCGGCAGGGATGGATTTCTGCGCTGGAACATATTTTTTTTTCTCTCCCTCCTCCCGTACCCTCTCCGCCCGACGTCCGTCTCGAGCGCGAGCTAATTTACGACTCGCAATTCGACGAACGACCGCGCGGCCGCAAGAAGCGCTCATTTTTCAGCGAAAACGAGCATCAGCGTCTCGGGGAAAAAAGAAAGCAAGGACGAGGGGGAGACGCGAAGGGAGCGAGAAAACGACTCGCGAAACGGCAGCTCGCGGAAGTAAATCGACAGCGGACAAAAGGGCGGGAGAGGGAAGGAGGAGGGATAAAACTGCTCGGAGCTTTTCGATGGAAAGCGGCATCGACGATACGCGCTTTACATCCTTACGAGACGCTGATGTAACGCAGCGAGACGCCGACGCTGAGTGCTTACATAAGTTTAAACGCAAAATGCACGTCGCGTGTCGTTGTCGCGCGCGGCGGAGTGTTTAGGATTTTAATTTATTATACAAGAGAGAGAGAGTGTGGTGTGTGTGTGTGTATGTGTGCATAGAGCCCACAACGCACCATCCATCTATCTTTTCTTTCCCTGCAAACAAATGATTTTTCCTCCGGCTTTTCCGGGAGAATTTCCTGTATAAGAACGTCACAATAAATAACATTTCAATGTGACGAAAATAATTTCGCGAAATAATTCGTCTGCATTAAATGAAAAGAGCATGTTACAGTAACCATGAAATCGTTCACTTTTCAGAAGAATTATTCGCGTAATAAAATTTTCAAGCATAAAAAGACGCGTCACAATTATGACAAAAATAAAATATATTAAATACACTAAAAAGTGTGCATGAGTGAAAAAGTAATTAGAAAAAATAATTGTGACAGAAAGATTTGTGAAACTGCAATAATTTTTTTTTCATTGCGGTAAGATAATTATATTGCTAATTATCATTATATAAAAAAAGCTAGTATGTATATATATATATATATAT